>SJJU01012759.1:0-14015 GCA_012932125.1 Conopomorpha cramerella
CTGTCCGCCAATGAGTTTGTGATTAACTAGAGATGTGACAAACTGTTAAAACAAAGTATGTATTTATTTATTGACACTTTATTGCACAGAGTTGTACAAAGGCGGACTTAATACTAAAGCATTTTGTACCAGTCAACCAAACAATACTTTGGTTCGCTATTTGGAATGTTTCACTCAGAAACTTTTGTAATCTTTCAATGTCATATTTTTTATATCGAATCAATACCCCAATAAGTATAAGTTTCTAGTACCTTTATACTTGTCTACAACGTAGCATCCACCACTACAGCATTATCGCTTTGAAATCCTTTTAAAAGAAACATTTGTTTCTTTCAGACAATTTGTGTACCACATTTAATTTAATCGGTTCAGTACTTTTAGCGCCAAAGTCAGTAAGGATTTGATGTAAAGCATTGATGGTGGACGGCAACCGCAGGTCCCAACCCGGTGTCGGACGTGGCCCCGCTGGTGGAGGAGCGCAACATGACGCTGGAGTGGCCGCCGCCCAAGGGCCGCGTGGAGCGCTACTCCGTGTGGTGGGAGGGCGTGGACCCGCCGGCCGAGCCGGGCGACGGCGGGGACGGGGACGGTGGGGACGGGGGGGCGCCGGGCGGGCAGGAGGCCGGCAACGTGACGGTGTCGCAGCCGGGGGCCGGGCCGGCGCGCGCCGCGCTGTCCGGGCTGTGGCCGGGCGCCGGGTACCGCGTCTCCATCGCCGCGCACTCCTACAACCTCACCTCCGACGTCTTCACCATGGACGCGCGCACACGTATGTCTTACACAACTTTCTCTCACTCATTATGCTACTGTAAACGTATTTAGTCGTACTTACTTCGCTTGTTGCTTGATTGACGTTGCTACAAACAATCGGTTGTCAGCAAGTACTGACATGACTGACAAACATGTTGAAGCTGCGCTACTGTGAGAGTTATGGACTATTGTATTGTGTAACGTTTGGAAAGCTTCATATATTACATAGTGTAAAAGGACCCCGAGCAATGGTCTTAGAAAGGTTGTTGGGCTCGTCAATATGAACGACTTACTAAGGCGACAATGCAGTGAAACAACATTTTTTTTTCATCTCTATATACAATAGACAAATTCTTGCCTAGTATGGGAAATTATTTTTTTTTTCATTTCCTCAAATTATGAGCGCAACAACGTTTCTAAGAGCATTGCTCGGGGTCCTTTTACGCGCAGTATGTACCTAGTGTAAACTATTTACTATTTGAAGAGTATTGTATGGAGTGAATACACAGCGCTTGTTGTTGTGCAGGGCCGCTGATCCAGTCCGAGATGACGATCGTCATCGAGTCCAACGGCTCCGAGGAGAACGACACGCTGCCGGCGTTCATAGTGCGTATTGACATTGCCATTGATATCTCACCTTTTACTTTTGTAAATCGATACTTCAGATACACGTTCTGTATCGATTGAACATACACATACAATATTGGATGAGTTATACAGTTATTGATTTAAAATAAGAGTTTTTTTTTCAATCTTTATTTATTTATGGAGGAACTTGGTACAAATTACAGACCATGTCGTCCCAATTGGATGAGTTATAAAGTTAACGTTTTAAATAGGTACCTAAAATTAATATTGATTGAGAGAATATTATAACATGTGTCCTAAAATGAAGTCCATAATGACAAGTGGTCTCTACATGATTGCGAGAGGCAGTATGTGTTGTTAACGCGGCGCGTGACGTGTCGGTGTGGTCCCGCAGGTGCAGTACACGCGCACCCCGCCGGCCGTGTCCACGTTCGACACGTACCGGTTCCGGCTGGAGTGGGGCGGCGAGGCGCTGGTGGAGTCGCGCGCCGCCGCCGCCGCCCCGCAGCGCCTCGCCTTCCCCGGCCTCACGCCGGGCCAGCTCTACAACATCACCA
Source organism: Conopomorpha cramerella (assembly GCA_012932125.1). Lineage (NCBI taxonomy): Eukaryota > Metazoa > Arthropoda > Insecta > Lepidoptera > Gracillariidae > Conopomorpha > Conopomorpha cramerella. The sequence goes on from SJJU01012759.1 coordinate 1,896, forward strand.
TGTGGACCGTGTCCCGCGCCGTGCCCTCGCACCCCGTGCAGCGCCAGGCGCGCCTCTTCCCCCGCGCCGCCGCCCGCCTCCGCGCGCCCCGCGTCGCCCCGCGTGACGTCACGCTGGCCTGGGACGCGCCGCCCGGCGTCTGGACCGACTTCGAGGTGCAGTGGCTGGCCGACGACGACGAGCTGCAGACGCGCTCCACGCACCTGCTGCAGTCAGTACTCCCCTACCCCTGCCCCTTATAATAATAATAATATAATCTTTATTTTGAACCAAGAAAAATACATCCATAGATTGTTAGTACCTATTGATAAACTTAAAAAAACTATATTAATTTAACCTAAAAAAAGATACCTAATTCACTTAGGTAACATGCAATGTTACCCAGTGCTTTAGGATGGGACAGTCTGTCCTATTCCCAATCATCTTATTCTTCTCATACAAATCAAACTTCCATTCTGACAATACCCAACGAATCGACGTTGCTCAAAACTTATACCAAATCTAGTGTTATTGTTTAATAAATGTTATGATAATTATATTTTGTTGCAAGGTCATAACAGTGTTGCATTGTTCGGTGCAGGATTACGATCTCCGGTCTGCGGCCGTTCCGCAACTACACGTTCAGCGTGGGCACGCGCGCGGGCACGCCGGCCACGCTGCTGACGCGCGCCACGCCCACCTCCATCACGCGCGCCACGCTCGAGGCGCCGCCCGCCCAGCCCAGCGAGTAGGTAGCCCCGCCCCCTCCTCCCCCCCTCCCCCACAACCCCCGCCAGCAGCGTGTGACGTGCCGTGTTGTCAGCTTCCAGCCGGTGGACTCGCGGCCGAGCGAGGTGGAGTTCTCGTGGACGCTGTCCCCGCGCGACCACAACGGCCGGCTGCAACGGTTCGTCATCCAGTACGACGAGCACGCGCAGCTCACCTTCCCGCCGGACGGTACGGACCACACGCGATACCAATAATAAACATTCTATTTTGGCGATGTTCTGTCGTTCCTCTATTGCTTTTTTATTTTAATGATATTGTGATTTAATACCAGCTATTTTTTATTATTAATGCATGCTCAATGGGTCAACTTTCAGAACCCGTGTTCGCGTTAGCTATTATAGATGACGCTTTTATTTAACCATTTTAATTAAAAGTTTTTTTTTCACGTAGATGACATTCGACAGAGCTATGTGCCGTCCGATTTCGAATCTGGACTTCAAATCATATCTGAATGATAAGATTCAAAGGATCGAAATACTTAGTGTACTTATTTTATAGTTAAAATGACTATATATAAACTATTTTTTCATTAAAAAATGTAGTTAGACTCTAGTCTAATAACAAAATGAACTAAACAGCAACATCTAGATTATACGGAGTTTGAAAATTCCCTATTGTCAACTTACATCACAACGATATGATAGACGATCAGCCTGACCCCGCTGGGGCGAACGGGCGCTTGATAGATGTACAGGGGCGGATGTGATAAGCAATAACATTTGGTTTGTAAACTGTCCAAGATCATGACAATCTGTCGAAAGTGTCGACTATATGATTTTCAACGTTAGGGTGGTGGACGAATTGCCTTGGCTGACAATCAGTTTCCATGTACTAATAGAGATATATGGTTATAAAGAAGAATTTTCAGTAGACAATATTGTAAGTAAATATCTTTTTTTTCTTGATGAGAGGTACCCGTATAGACGGCGTCAATTATAATCGGCGTCATCTAGAAAACAAATCCTGACACACTGATAAATCCATGAACAAATTTTAGATTGGATGTGACTGACAACCAAATGTATTGCGATGACATTTGTATCTCAGCGTTGCGCGTTCTACTGCTTCTTAGTTCTTTGTCATCTATAAACGGCTAACAAATAGGTTTCATCTTTTCGAAACCTTGAATGCATTGTCTGTTACTCATAAAACATTTACGAAGACTGTAATTTATTGTCAAACCATCACTCATAAATCTAGTCTTTTCAATATTGCACAACACTATCAGTCTAGGTTACGCATGTCAATCGACCTGTCAGAATTTTCTTCTTTGGTGACGCCGACTATCAGAGGCAAATTCTGACAATGTCTAGGCTAGACGGATAGTGTTGTACAATATTGGTAAGAATCGACTTATGTTCGATTCGATTTATGAGTGCTATTTGGTACCATAAAATAAAAATTTTGTATAATTTATGAGCAACAGTTAATGAGTAGAAGATTGCGACACGACGAAACGTGTTTAATAAACGTGCATAATGACTGCAGCAGAGCTTATTATAGTTTTTGTACATGTAACCGCATAATGGAACCGATACAGCTTTGACTTTATGAACAAAATAATCACAGCACTTAATAATTGATGATATTTAGGATTTATGGTGGATTTACCATTTATGCGAACCAAACGGTTTGCATCTACTTTCATAGTGCAATGACTTGCCGTAGTCTGTGTTTCCTGCGCAGTACAGTTTGAAGGTCTTCAAGTCGCGGGTGAATAGGTACCTAATGAACAAGTGTGCTCCATCGTAGACCATGTCTGTTACTTCCGTTTTAAACAATGTTCATGAGCATTCTCTATGTGTCAGAATTTGGTTTTTATATGACGGCGACTATAGGTATAAAGTTACTGGTGAAACGTGGTGAATAGTGTGCAACTATAATGTATGTATAGTGCAGAAACAATTAGCCCTGAAGTCTTATCGTTATCACCGTCGCATAATGAAATATGTATAATTTGGCATATAGCCGTACAGTTGTTATGATAAGAGCGAGTAGCGGAGTAGTGTAACATGTGCGTGTGTGTGTGTGTGGCGGGACAGCACGGCGCGGCACGGTGTCGGGGCTGACGCCGGGCGCCGAGTACACGTTCCGGCTGTGGGGCGAGACGGGCGCGGGGGCGGGCGCGGCCGCGCTGTGGACGCAGCGCATGGCCATCGCCGCGCCGCCGCGCCCCGCGCCCTCCGCCACCCCCGCCCTCGCGCGCGCCACCACCGCCACCGTCGCCGTCACCTTCCGGTACTACACCTCTACTCACTGGTGGCGGTCTCTGTACTTGTGCACACACTTCACTCGGTGGTTTAACTCTCAAATCCTAATGTACCTAAAACAAAAATGCTACCTTGTTTTGGCTAACGTTTCTGTAGTATCTAATCTCAATTTTTGCAATAGAGAAACACATTTGGCGAATCAAAATTTCTTTATTCTACTGCGAGTAAGTTGGAGTATCTTTCACGTAATTTCTATATCAAGAAAGTGGAAGTGTCACATTTGTCTACCTAACTAAAAACTTGAGTTTATGAACTTTAAAGTTGAATTCGGACACAAAAGTAGAGTCATATATTTCACCGCACTTATTCCAAAAACGTTTGGTACCATATCTAGTGAATATAAAACAAGCTTGCTGATTCCTGAGGACATAATGTAGGTAATTAAAAACTGTTTCCTCTTAAACATTTTTCAGGGGATAATGAAAAGGTGTACAATATAGCAAACTAATTTCTGGTATTTTTTGTATAAATAGGGTTGAGTCAGTCTGTCAGTCTAAGTTGAAACAATTTAGTAGAACATAATTTTGGGTTCGAATTCACCTACATTATTCTCCGAGGTGGTTACTTGTAGCGAGAGAGTGGGACTTCTTTATAAAATAACCACCTGATATTCTTATCCCTTACACTACTTTTTAATATCGTCAATTCTGCGTGTTCTTGTTATTTTTATAATTCTCTTAGTGAAATTGATTAGTATTTTCCATTTTCTAAACGGCGGATTTTGTTTCATAGCGGTCAATATTAGGAAGAAATGAAGAACCGTAAGTTGTGACGACAAGAGATACGTTGCATGGACTGCGTCGTGTGTTGTAACAATTTGCATGCGCTACATTCTCAGCTCTAACTAGTGGTTGTCCACACCGACCGCTGCACCGCTTAGGCTTTACCAATCTAATTATGTGGGTATATAATATTTGCCGTATGATTTCAGAAACAAAATATAATAGTAACGTTTAACTCTGCATTTATTTTCTATATTACATTTCGTTCTTAAGAAAACTTTTGTAGGTACTTTCAGTCAATTAGTGATTTGTTTGCAATTTATTTTCTGTAGTAATAATTTAGTATGTTAAAAATTTATTTTAAGTGTATAACTCAGTCTCTGAGAAACGTTTTACGTATTATGGCATAGTCTTTAATTTGTAGATAATTAACTCACAAAAATACGAAGAAGTCTTCAAAACCTCTCCATATAAAGAAAATATTTTAATAGAAATAAAGTGATATATATAAAATTGCAAATTAAACTACATAAACTGTTGTTTGGGGCGCCATGAGCCACATTTTGAATTAATTAGTACGTGGCAAAAGTATTGAATTTTTTTTATTTTACATTTTTTAATATTAGACAAAGTTGCTCAATATTTAGTACAAAATTATTGATGAGTGATTTCAGTCCGGATTTATTTGGATGCTTACGACATAATGTGAGCACGTAGCAAAACGTCAAGTGGTAACAGCGATGTTATCTATCAAGGCTCCCCTTCAATATATTTAATATTATATGTAATATAATATAATAAGGCTAGTAGACTAGTAGTTGTGAGTGACGTTATAATTTTTATTTTTTATTTATCCATTTATTCACATTTGTCACATAAATACAAGTTACATTAAGAAAAGGAACAGTACTATAAAAAAACATTAAAAATAACAAATAGATAGAAGATAGACGAGTTGGACGTGGCAAATGCAAAAGGGCTCTGATTCGGCATGTGCTGGGAATAATGTGGATACGCACAGCGTTCCCAGCGCTGATCTTACATCAGTACCCGTGACATGCTTTGAGGTGTAAAATAAATAAAATATTGTAATTGTTATGTCATTGGATATTGTAGTAAATAATTAAATAAAGTATGTTACTATTACTTTGCATAGCAGCTCTATTCTTTTGCTTCTCTGCTTTATTTATTGGACTTTACTTATTGACCTTCTTAACATGGCTTATGGGCATGCACGATAGTTAATAACAATAGTAATGTCATCACACTTCAATAAAGTTCACGCCTGCAGGCGTATGCAGAACAATACTTTATTAATAACCCTTAAAGTAGAAGACGAAGCCCCTTTTGAGAACTATAAATATCGAGTACACTTATTATGATCATTACATAAAACAATATGGCGGATGTGACCGTTGTGTATATGTATGTGTGTTGTTTGTAAGTGTTTGTGGTTGCGTAGGTCGGACTACTTCTCGGCGGCGAATGGCAACGTGACGGCGTACACGCTGGTGGTGTCGGAGACGCCGCGCAACGACACGCCGCTGCGGCTGCCGGCCTGGCGGGACGTGCGCGCGCTGCCGCTGTGGCCGCCCTACCAGGTATCTACCACCCTCACCACCCCCACCAGCACTGCCGTACTACACAGCTTACTCATCTAATTATTGGACTATGTAGTTTGTGGATTCCAAAGCTATATAGTCGTTGTCATCTATTTTGACACATTGATAAGACCCATGAACAAGTTTTGCAAGTAACTGACAGCGAAATATATGGCGACGTCATTCTATGGTAGCGTTGAATGTTATATTCCTTCTTAGTTTTTGTTTCACCAATTAATAGAGCCGTGACTTTTTTAGAGACGTTTATGAATCGAAGACGAATGGTTTCGATTAAGCACACAGGCATTCTGTACAGATACATTAATAATTGAAAACGAACATGACAGCAATTGAATGCCGTTTTGTTTTTTCGTCTAGTTACATTCGAATCGATTGTGTTTTTAGTTAAATTTATAAATTTATTCCAAAATCTAATTTTGCCGGAAGTATACAACATTATCAGTCTAGACATGGCATGTCAAAGCTGTCAGAATTTGTTTGCTGTCAGAAGTTGACGCTGACTATAGGTAGGTAGATATCTTTTTTTAGAGCCTATGTAGGTACGACTTCACTAAATTTTTCGCCTGAAGGAACCTGTAATTAAATTAATTTTAGTGTTTAAACGCGGACGGGTTAGAAGAATTACATAATTGTTAAAAAATTACACTTTATTTTTTGAGAACGTGTATTACATAATATGAAAATCCATACATGACACTTTTAACTCAATATCTAAATACCGATGTACGTAATCAGGAATGTTTATAATCATCGAATGGTCAAAATCTGTAACGGTCAAAATCTGTAACGATTTAAAATACGTAATAATACAATACCGAAGTATTAAAAACCCAAGTGCCATATTCATAATGGACAAAATTAATTATGGTGGAAATCTGCTTAAATTAAAGTAAAAAAATTGGGTAGTTTTGGACTCCGAAATACTTTTACGAGTTTGTTGTGAGTCTGTGTTTCCTGCGCAGTACAATCTGAAGGTCTTCAAGTCACTGGGGTGAATAGGTACCTTCTGAACAAGTGTGCTCCATCGTAAATCACATTGCTGCTTAACATCAGGCAGGATGGTGGTCAAACGCTTGTTTATAGTAAAAAAAAATATTAAAAAATGTATAAGCAATCAGGGCAGGGCTTCGGTCACTTCCAGCAATATTTATTTTTTAAATTTTTCTGTATTTTGACTATTTGGACCATACTAATTTTTAATATTAGGGATTTAACATTTTATGTAAGAAACCATAGGTGTTTGTAAGTTATATTTTATGAACTTCTTTCTTTTTTAATTTCGGTTATTAAACTTTCGGTATTTAAATTTTATTAGTTTTGGGGTTATGAATTTATGGATGTTGAGTGTATGGTATGTATATTTTGTTGGTGACAAGGGTTGGTGATAAGGTATAAATGTTTCGGTGTGGTAGGTGACGGAGCCGTACTACCCGTTCGGCACGTCGTCGGTGGAGGAGTTCACGATCGGGTCGGAGCGCTGCGAGGCGGGCGCGCGCGCCTACTGCAACGGCCCGCTGAAGCCCGCCACCAAGTACTACGTGAAGCTGCGCGCCTTCACCGCGCCCGACAAGTTCACCGACACCGCCTACACCGTCATCTACACCGGTGCGCCCACCACCCGCTGCCTTCTGCTCTCACATCTCTCTGTGGTCCGGCTTCTAGACGTGTACCAATGGGACTCTTTTTCAGAGCCTATGTGCGTAACGCAACGCTCGTACGATGAAGGACAACATCGTGATGAAACCCGCACACCACAAGGTGTGTGAACCCTATGACGGCGATGGGCTCACCTCCTGTCACGTTGGGTTAAATACGCTCGGTGAACCATGGGCATTTACTTATTAAGCAAGTGCCTCTGCTTACCCCGCTTTGGGATTAAAAGGCGTGAAGTGTATTTTCTAAGTGTATTTTATAAGTGATAAAAAATAAAAAAAAATATTTTTTTTATTTTTTATCTATTACAGCAATTCAATCATGTTGCACTAACCTCAGCGATTTGTTTAACACTCTGATAAGTGCGGGAATTAGTTAGCGCGCGGCTGATAATCCGCCGCTATCTGCAGATAGCACAGTCGCTCCGGGGCCGCGGTCCGCTCTGCGCTGTTTTTATTCTAGATCGGGCTGTTTCTAAAATATAGTTAATCGTAAACTTTTACGCATCCTTTTTATTTTGTGCTGTGAACCGATACATTTGGCAGTAAGTAATGTACATGAATATCGACAGTATGGTCGTAAAATTACTTACTTGTTAAAGTATTGATTGAAGTGTCGACGCGATCGACGCTCGAACTGACATCCGTTCAAGGTCGGAGTAGAGTCGGTGGCGTCGGCTCGCGGAGCGCGGTGTGCGGTGTGTGACGTGCGGTGTGTGTGTGTGTGTTGCAGAGGTGGACAACACGGCGTGGGCGGCGGGCGGCGGCGCGCTGGCGGCGCTGGTGGCGCTGGGCGCGGCTCTGGGCGCGCTGCTGCGGAGACGACGCGCCCGCCCGCCCCGCGCCGCGCCGCCCGCCCGCCCCGCGCGCCCCGTGCGCGTCGCAGACTTCCTCGACCACTACCGCATCATGAGCGCTGACTCCGACTTCAGGTGACCACCCCTTCCGAACGCTTCTCTTCTTATTTACTTATTTACACGTTTCGACTCGTAATAAAACACTGGTTTGTCGACCGCGACGCGCGCGGAGCAGGTTCAGCGAGGAGTTCGAGGAGCTGAAGCACGTGGGCCGCGAGCAGCCCTGCAGCGCGGCCGACCTGCCCGTCAACCGGCCCAAGAACCGCTTCACCAACATCCTGCCCTACGACCACTCGCGCTTCAAGCTGCAGCCCGTGGACGACGAGGAGGGCTCCGACTACATCAACGCCAACTACGTGCCCGGGGACACCTCGCCGCGGGAGTTCATCGTCACGCAGGGCCCCCTGCACTCCACGCGCGACGACTTCTGGCGCATGGTGTGGGAGTCCAACTCGCGCGCCATCGTCATGCTCACTCGGTGCATAGAGAAGGTAAGCGGGGCGGGGAAGGCGGGGGACGCGGGTAAGTGGCGGCCGGCAGGGCGGCTAGAGAGAGAGACTGACCGGCGCGTGTTGCGCAGGGCCGGGAGAAGTGCGACCGCTACTGGCCGGCGGACGCGCGGCCGGCGTACTACGGAGACATCGCGGTGACGGCGCTGACGGAGACGCGGCTGCCGGAGTGGACGGCCACGGAGCTGTGTCTGCAGCGCGGACCTGACCAGCGTCGCTTGCCGCACCTGCACTTCACCACGTGGCCCGACTTCGGGGTGCCCAACCCGCCCCTCGCGCTCGCCAGGTTACACACACTGTCCTTTATCTATTGTTTTATCTGTTGTACTGGAAATGCCGTCTATATGGGCGTCTTTTCTGTAGCTATCTATTGTGCTTTAAATTTCGCTCGAAATACAATTTAAAGAGTGAATGCTGTACCTACCCCCCCTGGTTTCTTGGAGACAAAAATTTGGCAACGCAATCAAAACAATTAGCCTGTGGTAGATCGATAAGAAGTACTTAGACAACCACAGCCAGTAAATCAATGATCGAATGAAGTTTCAAGAATGGGGTAAGTAGTCCGATCAGTTCGTTGGCGGCATGTGATGTGAGGAGACGCGGACGCGGTTGCAGGTTCGTGCGCGCGTTCCGGGAGCGAGTGCCGGTGGAGGCGGCCCCGCGGCCCGTCGTGGTGCACTGCTCGGCCGGCGTGGGACGCTCCGGCACCTTCGTGTGCCTCGACCGCGCGCTGCACCAGCTCGCGCGCAACGCCGACACGCTCGGTGAGTGTCTCTGTCTCTGTCTGTACCTGTGTACGTGTGACCTCCGCCCCCCCACTCACTCCCCCCGCCCCCTGCCCCGCAGACATCTTCGGCATGGTGGCGTCGCTGCGGCGAGAGCGCGTCTGGATGGTGCAGACGGAGCAGCAGTACATCTGCATCCACCAGTGTGTGGCGGCCGTGCTCGAGGGCAGCGACCTCAGCCCGCCGCCCAACAACAACCACCACCACAACCAGGCATACGAAGGTGCGTCCTGTCAGGTCTTCTACACCGCTTCTAACCAGCTCTTTCATTGAAACGAACACATTTTTTTCGTTATGGTTATGTTTACTTTTATGTCATAGTAATATTATTAATATGATCCCCGATGACCGTTGGGGCAAACGAGTTCTCGAGTGGAGACCGCGTCTCGGCAAACGGAGTGTAGGACGGCCTCAGGCAAGGTGGACTGATGATATACGCAAGATGGCTGGAAGAAGCTGGATGCGAGAAACCGAAAACAGATCACAGTGGCGTGCAATTGGAGAGGCCTATGTCCGGCAGTGGACAAGTATGGGGTGATGATGATGATGAATATTTTTAACAGCTGATTCGGCAACAATACCTAATTCTGGTTTCATGTTTACAGACGACGAGGGCATCGCAGAATCCGGCATGTAGACTACACACGGCAGCTCACGGGAAGCGAAAGTAAACTAAGTTGAACGTGTGTGACACGAACTGTGACTGTAGACGTTAAGTCGACGATACTGACAGTAGTGTAGTATTGTGAGGCATACGTAAGTACTTAACTAGTTTTATATTAGGTATCCGAGCTACATTTCTACCTTAACGATGACCGTTTGAGGTCTAAAGAACGAAGCTGTGTACCATACAATATGTACGACATTCCACCAGTATGATCGCTGCGCGAGCGCCGCGCAAGTCATGTTATGTTACTTAACAAAACTTAGTATTGTAAGCGAAGGAGCCAAACTTGTAATGCATTGTGTTGGCGAATGCCAGAGCACGCTATACATTTTGATTTGTTCATATTTTATACACAATATTTTCTAATACTTTTATACCTTGACGTATACATATTGATAGAACAATTATATTTTTGTAAGGATACATAAGATATGAAGGAGCTAGGCGTGAAAGAATATCAAAAATAGATATTTCTTATTTGCTTTTGCAACATAAATGAATTATGGGCTTGGAGTGCCAATTACTGTATTGGCACTCCAAGTGGTATGTTTTCATATCGAGCTCCTTGGAGTACAGGTGTATATAAACAGAGAATCTCAACATGTACTTAAATAATCGCACGGACTTTTCTATTATTTGTATAAGAACGGCCAGAATGTAAGTGTCTATGTACTTAACCTTATTGTTATATAAGTGAATATATAAATATAGATCATTCGGCAGCGTAAATAAAGACAAGGTGCTGAGAAGCTTGTGCTTGTTTAATGTGCCAACTATTTATTTGAATACGAGTATACTCTCCTAATAAATGTCCTTTAATAGAGTTATTTAATGGATGTTATCACAGACAGACTATGAAGTCAGTGCCTTAAATTCGAGGTCTTCCAAATATTTTATTAGTGTAAATGTAAATTAAAAAAAACTTGTGGTGATTTCTGAAAACTGATAACAATAAAATTGCTAATCAATGTAGGTACCTAATGCCAAAATACAATAATAAATAAATAGGTAGGTTAAATAAAGAAATATTTTAAATAATAATATCATCATATCATTGAAAAATACTTTTTTTAAGGGTAGTTTTTTAAGGTTAATTTAATTAACTTATTCCCCTGCTTGCTACTTGAAATAAATAATACAACAAGGTACATGATAGTTGTGGGCTTTCTTCTTTACAACTGTACTACTTATAAAATAACCAATATCTGTACCCATAAAATGGTCTTGCTATATTTTAGGGGTGACTTATGTCAGTGTGGAAGTTGATAGCGCCAAACACTTCGAACTTGTTGGTGCTAATACTCGATAGTATGATAGTTCTTTACCTCTAATGTATTTATGTTCGATGTAACGTTAGTGTGAATAAAAATTTTAATTAGTCCTAAAAACTATATTTGTGAGTGTTGCTCACTATGACGGTAAAAATAACGTGTTTTGTCAACGGAATATCGTGAACAAAAACACATTATTTTGAACTGAAGCAAGTTTTTTTCGAACAGAAGAACACACAATGCGGTAATACCATCGTCACGCATTAATATTACGTCGAAAATAATAGATTCGAGATAAAGATATACACCAATATGGAGTATTGGGGCTAACAATTTCGAATTAAAATGTTTAGCGATATCGATTTTCGCAGTCACCTAGGGAATTTTTAGACCTCATTATTCATCACATTGATATAGAAAAATTAATTATATCTCAACATGGTAATAAAGTAATTTGGAATACTATTATGCTACACGCGTAATTTGTAATTGTTTTGTTGTATGTTATTTTTGGACAATGTTAACATTTGTACTTACTACAATAATGATAAGCAGCAAGGAAAGTTTATAAAATGTACAGGTTACTGGTATGGCGATAGAGCATTTCTTTAATCGAATATCGTAGGTAAGTATTAGGTGTGACGACACCACATGCCATGAAGAATTGTACTTTAACTTGTTGCTCCCTTTTTTTAGGTTTTGGAATGTTGTATTATAAGTATTATTCTAAAGCTAACAAAAGCAGTTAACTGCTGTTTTAGACAGCTCTGAAACGCCATGAATATAATGTTATAACTTGACCAATATTGTTTTATTTGAGATCATAACCACCACACTGTGGAGAAATAATGAAAACCTGAATAAGGTTTCTAAAAAATACCTACACTTCACGCCTTTTAATCCCAAAGCGGGTTAGGCAGAGGCAGAAATTCTCACGGCCAAGCGTAGGTATCTAACCTATGTGAGGTGAGCCCGTCGCCGTTATAGTGTTCACACA
>SJJU01012762.1:0-10781 GCA_012932125.1 Conopomorpha cramerella
AAATATATCATATCTATATAATATCTCGGGACATTTTCACACACGATCACCTGACGTTAAACTAGAATAACCTATGCAACGGATGCCAGAGACTGATATACATAGACTAATAAACCACCCAGACGCACTCAACAAATGCCTCAGCTCATCACGTCATGTCGTCGGTGGGAATCGAACCAAGGCAGATGCTCTGACTAGTCTATGCCAACCGTCTAGAATAGAGAAGTGCTGTGACAACCCAATAATCTAAATGTATATTTTATAGATACTAATTTCGGTATAAATGTAATTATGGTACTCAAGCTCATGTAGACGACTTTGTATGGGACAGCTGCCAAAATCAACATCTTAAGAACTAACTCAGGAGAGTAATCATTACACAGTATAAAACGAAGTCGCTTCCCGCTGTCTGTCCCTATGTATGCCTAGATCTTTCAAAATACGCAACGGATTTTAATGCAATTTTCTTTAATAGGTAGAGTGATTCTTGAGGAAGGTTTATATGTATAATACATGCATATAATAGCAGAGAAACACTGTTAATAATGTATATAGGCAAAACAACGTTTGCCGGTCAGCTAGTTTATTATAAACTAATAGGCCATACGTTAGCCATTCCTATTTCAAAATCTTAACGGCATAACATGATTATTTACAATTTTAGAAGCGCATAACAAAAAAAAACGATATTTAGGCCGTTTACAAAAAAATAACAGACTATACGCAATCAAGATAGGCACGTACACAAAAAACGTTTAGACCACTAAAGTTTTGTCGTTTTTTGAATTTCATCAGGTAAATTGAAAACAATTGAATTTGACGTTACGTGACCGAAGTGAAATCGCGGCACTTATCAAAATTTCTAGATTTCAAACCAAAAACATTAGACCATTATCGGGGCATTTCGCGTAATTTTTGAAACCACTCAAACGGAAAGGATTACCAACTAAAAATAAAACAATTGACAGGTTTATGTTGGTACCTTACTATTGTGTATTTCTTATTGTTCGAAATTGCAGTATACATCGCATCGATCCACTGGAAAGTGACAGCAAATTACAGAAAAAACAACACGAGACACTGAAGACAAAACTCACTTAGCAGCTTTTGTTTGTACGACTCCACGATAATTGAGAGGATACCGCTTTGTCGGACTTTTACCACATTTACGACTAATTATAATTAACGTGACACCAATATCATGAAACTAGATAAACACGATTGCTGATTGGCGGGAGAGCGGGCCATAAAGATGCTGTCATTTGACTCGAGTGCACGCTTTGACATATCAAGTGGGACGTGACGTCATTTCCTGGAGAGATACCTGGGCAACAACATCGTACGGGCGGCGGGCGCGGCGGGCGCGGCGCACGCGCTGCCTACCATCAATTACCAACTCGTGATCGCTCCTGCGCCACCACCACTATAAATAAAACAACCAGTCCACAGTGGCGCAATACCCTTCCACATCGCAAAGGTCTTAGGTTCAAACCGCTTATCTAGACTAGAGCACTCGCAACAGCACGTGCCGAACGCTTTATGCTTGCAAAGTCACACTAAAAACCTAAAACAATAAATAATTATGGCGACTATCCGGTGTGACTGGTAATCTATTTCGCTAAGAACCGTAAAATCTCGCCGATAATTCAACTAGTTTCGCCAATCAGGGGCGACACTTAGTGCCAGAAGCGCGACACGACCACTTAGAGCAATTGCTCAGTAAAAGCTTAGAATACGCCCGCTACCTAAACTGAATTTACAATAACACTATGACCATATTATGGCCGGTCGTGACTTAGCGAAGTAGCACGCGACTCGGCGGTGCGTCACGATGGGAGATTGCGAAAAAAATAAATACTGTCCAGTGAAGCGCGCTGCCGCAGTCATTCTTCCATTTTTCGTGGCTTCGTCTGTCCTATTTCGCTTGTCTAACAATGGCCTCGGTCACGCAGCGAAAAGGCGCGATTGACGCGCTTTCGCTTCCTCAGTGTCGCCAACAGCAGTGGCTGGGCTGTCGACACGTCGCCGCCGCCGCCGCTACTCAATCCGCGTGACACGGACAATGCAAACAAAACATCACCTGTTTGGAATCTCATCCCGTGAAATCGATTGCAAACGCTTAGCAGCCAAGCTTTACGCATTCCCTACGGTATATGCCACTGATTACGCCGTACGTGACTTCCCTTTCCTTTCCCAAACAACAAATAAACTGCAAACGTATTAATAATAATGATAACAGGATATTCAGTCGTCACTATCTCAAAGTACACTCCGCATACGTTCAATCATTCAGCGACCAATCAATAAGAAAAGTATCACGTTAAGTTGCTTTCCCTTTCATGGTGTTCTCGGTAAGCGGTTTTCCTGCGCCTGCGCGATATAGATAAGTCGTCCGCTATCTACAGCTGATTTCTCCTTACAAACTTATTCAATTAGGATTAAGAAATTAACGAACGTGTAACAAAGATGCCGAAATCTTGCAGCAAAGTGGCCAATAACGGTTAACACGAGTGCGTCTGCCGTTTTTAAGTACACACTTACAACTTAAACGCTACTACTGCACTATAAAAGTTGCAATTTTCATTATACCGTTATCGCTGCACATTACGCGTGAGAATTCAAATGGTGAAATGTAATATACCGTATTTTATTAAGTGAATCACAACAGAGACGCTTGTATATTCAAAATTAATGTCACACTCATACGTGACGGAAGCTCGCATGAAGTGGCGTGAATTAATCGCGAGCAGCGTGGGAAAACGCAATAAAGTAAACTAACATCTGTTGGTCAGTGAGCCGAATGGGCCGTAAAGGCTGACCCTGGTGACACCGCGGCAATTAAAGATGGCAGACCGGTTCCATCGTCTCCAAAGTTCACACTATGAGATGACTCATTCACTAGGCTAGAGTGATTCACGTGCGAATGTGACGAATTGATTACTCCGTGATTTTATCTCAATTTGTTACAGTGCGCGAGCGAGCGATGTACTAGGATGGCATGAGTGATTGGGATGTGTTAGCAGACTTATGACATCTTGCACCAAAACTCTCAAACATCTCAGCCTTAGCGAACTTTGGAGTTTTCTATGCAAACCACCCATGTCCAAATCAATCTACTGTAACATCAACACTTTACGTCCATTTCTTAAAAACAAGTAACGTAAGAAACGTAGCTCATAACATTTTTACTACTGAGTTTTTTTTATTAACTATGTTAAGTTTCCAAGCTCTATATATTCATAAGTTTAACATACGGGTTAAAATATACTATAAAACTATGAACATTAATTGCATTGCTGTACTCCTGCGCATATAACCTTTGCTAATACCGACAAACCTTCAGGCCAAACCAAAGTGGCTATAGATTTTTCTCTTCTCGTACTATTAATATTTTTAATATTTATTAGGAAAAGTCTAAGCGTTACAAGTACGCTACAAGTAACTAGTGGCCATCAAAAAGGGGTGGGTCAACTTTTCCTCCGCTCGAGTTTTCTCGCACAACCAGTTACATAGGATACTGTCGATTTCGTTGCCTGGACACCGGTGATGATTCAAGCTTAGATTAGAAAATATTTATAGACATACCAATTACGTAATCAACGTCCATTGAAGGTACCGCTGCTATTTCAACTCCGTACGTCGTAATATATTTCAAAGTGTTGATAATGCGCACTTTTTATGAGTATTAATCTGCTAGTACTACTTAACAGTGAAATCTTGATCCAATGTACCTTCATACGAAGAAAATTGTAAACATCAAGGTTTTTTTGTATAGGAATATGTGTGCTTAATTCTGTAATACTAATACAAAATATATGTATGTAAAAGGTACCGACACTTAAGGTTCATAATTCTTTGCACAAAATTAGGAATTCAATGTTGTCCATGTACGACATAATAGTCATACACAGGGTCTTATACGGCTCCTAGAGGATTAGGAGTGGTTGAAGTAGCGACACCCGAATCATGAACAATACATTCATCAGACGTTGCGGAAACGCCCCGTATCATCTAGAGATTAAAAACATCTGCATAGTAATACAAAATTGCGGTATCTATTTTATTAAGTTATCGTTGCTTGCAGCGCGGTGTTCCTTATCAAATTACTGCTCTGTCGACCAGTGAAAATATTCCCACATTTTCTCGTAGCCATCGACGTGCAGATGATATAAATCAGTTTGAAATTGTCGGTTTTGCCCGCTAGAGGCCGCTAATAGTCTGCCATTTTGAGGTTTCACTGGACAGTCGTTACGGTCGATTGAGCACGCATACTTGTACCTACCGCGGTTTATCTATGAAGTATGAGATTCTCTTTTTTACAATGTTTATTTAAAGACGTGAACAGAGTTTCTATTCCGGATTTCACGTAAAATATTATACTGAAGGACAAGGGGCTTTTAGTATTGTATGAAAAAATAAACATCTGAAAATACTTCCGTGATTGTTGAATAGTTATCAAAACCCTATACCGGCGATGGGCTCACCCCCTGTCAAGTTGGGTTAAATACGCTTTGTGAACCGTGGGCATTTGCCTAGCAGGTACCTCTGTCTACTCCGCTTAGGATTAAAAGGCGTGAAGTGTATTAACAAAATTAGGAAGATGATTCCATGTAAGTTATATGAAGGAAATAAGAGTAATTTAAAAAAGAAATAACTCTTCTTTCGACGAAGTTATCCGCGAACAAACATAAAAAATCATATACATATACGATTGGGAATTGACTATTTCGCTCAGTAAAAATAATACAGAAAATTTTTAACACAATATGTGTCATTCGATCTGTTTTTTAATTAAACTCAGAAAATGTATAATATCCTGCTATCCCTCATGACTATTCTACAACAAGCAAATATAAATACATCGAACATTTATAGTTGCATTCAATCAGCAGAAGCCGATCAGGTCGCCTCAGTGAAATCAGGATATGGGCAATTATTGCTTACCTATCTGTAGGTACATTCGCCGTAAAAGGAAATTGTTAGTAAACCTATCTCTACATCTAATCTTAGACGCAATATCAGATTCTGCAAGTACTAGTTCTCGTATTAATAAGTGTATCTGATTTCTACAAAAAAAATATGCAGGCAGGATGGTGGTCAAACGCTTGTTCATAGTGATTAAAAAAAAAAATATGATGAAAAATATTAAGGGTACAGATGTGGGACTCGTGATAGGTGTTTGAGGTCTACGGTTAGATTCTATTGAGGCGTTTCGCAATGTATTTCTGATGTTATGTACGTGTGTACACACATTTTTCTTCGATGAAATTAAATCTCGAGAGGTGATCCACATACCATAGGTGTGTATGTTCCTTCGGTGGTGATAGGATCACTAGATACCAATCGTATTGAGTATATAAAAAGAAACTTATATTTACTTATATATACACAGTGATTATATGGTTTATGGCGGTATTAGTAAATGCTTGAACTTAACTTTTGTACAACTCAGTGCAATAAAATGTCAATAAATATAAAATAAAACGTTAAGATACATATTGTAGAAATAGTAAATACAAAATACGAAAAAAACAACCTAGTTATTACACATTAGAAACATCACACACAGATATCAAACAGGCAATAATATGTTTTTATTACTTTACAAACCAATAAAGTCTTTTAGACATCTTGTTTCTACCTATAAGAGGATATTAATGCCATTAAACCACTAAGAAACGTCTAATTAAGTACGAACCGCGATGGCATCTAATCGATCTTCTGTTGCCTTATCTCTTAATGAGAAACATTTTCTGCATTAAAGGATGCATCAATTTAAAACTGGCAATTTTACTGGCAAATAGCGATATTAATTACCACATTGAGGTGAGATAATTATCTCTTATTCTCAGGTCTTGCTTTTTGAGTTTTAAGTAAGATTGAGCTTAGAACTTATATGGTTAACAATTTATATGAAAAACAAAGGTTGCAAAAAGTGTAACTTAGTATTTAATACTTTTAATTTTTTAATATGTTTAATATTTTCTTGTCGTTTGCCGAAGCAAGAACAATATGACTGACACCTATAAATTAATTATAAATAGGAAGGTAGTAGTAAGGTAAGTATCTGCAAGGACCGAACAGTTTGGTTTACCTTAGGTTACTGAGCTTTACCTAGATTTAGACAAGCAAATCACCAATCTTATTAGTGACATATTATTGATAATCGTATGTTCTCTATAAATCCATAGATAGTTGTACCACAGCTAGGTAATGTCAAAAGTACAATCATCAGACCATCGTCGCCACATACCCTGACCATTCCTAGTAGACAATAGCAGCTCCAATCAGTTATGAAGAAAGGCTCGTACAATGAGACTGATCAAGTATAACGCGACCAGTTTCATTTTACACCTATTTGCGAACAATCTGTTTGTTGGCAAAGGTTTTTTCCATCGGTCGTGGTCTGTGTGTAATGATAGCGGGTCGGAACGGGACTCGTGAACCCATTACGCGAGGGCACGACCGCCGCCGCCCCCGGGCGCCGCTCAACTGAGGAAGTGATGCCGCACCCCGCTGCGCACGCGTCGATACAGGGTTGCCAGCGGGCAGACAGACGACGGATCGCGATGAAAACCAAACTGTTGGGGATGAAACCATATCTGGGTGGATAGATGTGTTACATTACGATGCAATTGCACTTTTCCGTGTTTGTATTTTTACATTAGCTTTGTAAATACGTATCTATATACATACTGTAAAACGCAAAAATGAGAAAAATCTGACGCTGAAATTAATTATACTTCGATTTATTCACCTCCTAACTTAGGTTCATTTCAAATACAAATGAATAACGAATAAATAAAAGAACATCATTTTAGTAAACATAAGAATGACGTAGTGCAATTTTCCTCAATTCCTCACGTCCATAAAACTTACGAAGACCATCATAGTATATGCTATGCTATCTACAGGGGGGCACATTGTAGCGCCAACCCTGGCGATCGAGAGCGATTTTACGCGTGCACCAGCGATGCCTACAGGGTGCTTGTGGTCGCAATAAGATCGCCGTATTTGCACAAAGCGAGCGGCCTCTCAAACTATTCGGTGTCATTTTCCTGCACCATTATTCCGCGGAGTCACGAGTGCTGGTCATCGGGCGAACTCGACTTAGAGACATAATGACAAACCGACAAACAACATCTCGACAATTGCACCAATCGATACTGACGATTTGCATTTCCAATATTACACTAATGACGAATTGTTGGAAGCCGTTATTTTATTTATAAGAAAGGTATGTTGGTCTATTAGGTTTAATATAACTTATGTTTCCGTCTCTGTTTTTGTACTTTTTCTCTTTCGTGTTTCCATATCACCCTTCTACAGAATATAGTTAAGAGTACACCCGTCTGTCGTGTGACGTGATAGCAAATAAAACCTCTGTTGTCTTATTTTTTGTGTCCACGAAAGTGTCAAGTTGATAAAAAATACTGTTGGAATGATTGAGAGAAGTTATCTTTTTAATAGTTTTTTTTTCTAAAGCCTGGCAGCCCTGAAGACGAAATTGCACTAATCGTACGTTGTTACGGCAAAAGATGAGAAGGCACGCGAGCTACTAATGCTACTATTTTCCACTGGCGAAACAACAACATTTAATCAAGAGCTTTATCCGAAATGGAGTCTTATTTTCTTTAAACAAAGGGCGAAATCGGAGTGCTGATCGTGCTGAGCTCGGCTGTCCTAAGTTCAAGTGTTCTTGTACATTGAAGCTCCTAGAAATGTAATAGAAGCAGCCAGTATTCCGAGTGCACCTTGATGAATCATGTCTTTGAATTAGAACGCATCTGTTGTTTTCAGTGAAATCCATTTATCGGCAGCGTTTGATACGCGCTACATAGCAATTTGTTCAATTAGAATTATATTGTTGTGTACTACGTTAATGTACTTCGAAGGTACTTTATATACATTTTACTTAGCCTTAGTGTAATTTCACTTTCTCTCATAGGTACGCGTTTCATAATCGTTATAACTTTCATGATGTTAAATAATAATTAAATAATAAAAGTGACTTTATTTTTATATACATCGTCTGTTGAGACAACAAAACCTTCTACATCGCATACATAGCGCCAATATCCAGCGATCTATCATAGATGTTAGATATGATTGTACATGTCACACGTAGTCAGCACGCGCATTCTATCTATCATGAGTAACCACTTTTACTTGGAACCTAAAGTTTAAACCAGTAAAGTGAGACAGTGCTACACAAACTTTCATAATACTGTTTCACTTTCCTGAACACATCCTTCTAGTAGGTATCCCACGACAAAGTCTGCGTATTCAATAGTGTCTCAATAGATACGGTCGTCTTCGATTGCTGTTCGTTGATGCGTTCTCCTTAAATATTGATACATCGGTGCCAGCAATGGACAGATAACCATAGAGGAATATGTAACTATATTGTCCCAGAACTGGCCAATGTGTAGGCGCAGTTCACGATGACGTATCGCCGATAGACGCGTTTCGAAATGCGCCAACATTTGCATACCGACACGATGGTTGTCGCGTGGTTCCGTAGGTGGGGTTATAAGAGGCTTTGCCGGAGACTTTCATTATGACATTATAATGTAAGCTTTTTGAAGCGTCCCTCCCTCCTTTCCCAATATTATTACAGTTTTGAATCTAGCTAGAAGAAGGCGTGATTTTTTTTTCAATATTCATACACTATTCCATTGTAATATAAATAAACAAGAATACGAAAGACACTTATTGTTTGACATTAATTTGGATTCATTAGAATAAACATATCTATACTATGGTAAAGTCCAAAAAAGAACACATAGAAAATAATTACTGTAACAAATAAACAACTTTCATTTCACACATTTCAGTTTATTGAAATAACAGTGTTTTTGACATGTAAAAAAAACGCGGTAAACAAACACACAATTTAATTTGCCAACAATAATTTCCTAACACAATAATTACACTCGACCGGGCAGAATAGAATCACCAGAAGACAATAGGTGCGCGGCGCGGTCAAAAGTTAACCCTTCGCCGGTCGGTACGTCATGAGGAAATTATGGCTCGGAGCGTGATTGATGGGATCTCGCGCGCGTGGGTTGGACAAGCGCGGATCTTGTTCCAAAGCCGTTTGACTGTTAGATTGTGATTTCCAGAGAGTATGATGTTATCGCGCTATGGTGTTAACTCTGGGATTGGTATATAGGGCTGAGGTACTTTAGTGTTTTCACTTCTCTGGATACAATATAGTATCCAGATACGTATAATATTAACGTCAATTGATGTATGTACGTGTTAACATAACCAACAAAAACAAGTATCTTGCTGATCTATCAGCAATGTTAGGCCAGATTTACAACTACCGCTTATAACTATTCTACTGTATGAATCAATACAGCTAATAATCCTAAAAAGATACATAGGTATATCCCTCAAGTTCCTTCTTGAATGATTTTAACTAGGTAAAATTTAATCTAATAAATCTTGTTTAACTAAGCATCATTTGAATTGCAGTCGAATTAACTATAATTTAAGAGAGTCAGACATATTTGTGATTCTAGTTCCGAAATATCGCGAACAACACAATGTAGGTAAACACATTGACCGTGGTATTCATAAAAAAGTTAAACCATTGACTAACTAGTTGACGTATATCAACTTAGATCGGTTTATCCGCATTTGGCGTACATTTGACCAGTTTATGAAACCTATACTAGCAGTGCACTAAATTTTACGACCAATGTTTCAATTTTTTTTAATTGATTGATAAACGTTTATTTAGATCACATGAAACACGTATCCTGTTAACATACTCGCAATCTTCGCGTTTCTGAACGAATACAAATAAATCTGCCATTTTTATGGTCTCAGGAGGGCAATAATAGTTTGTCCCAAATTCTCATATCCATATGTTTTCAATGGTCTCTGGACCTTTCGTTCAGATTTAGTAGACGAAATAAGTAAAAAACTTAACGTGAAAACTAGATTTTTTTCATAGGTTTAGTTTATAAGTTGTACAGTTATGTTTACAACTACAAGGTATTATTATATTGGTGACTCCGTTGATACTGTAATTATAGAAGTTCTTTATAAACAAACATTTTATGACAGTATAATAAATAATTGGCATGGTGTACGAGTATTAGACTGTGTTCCGAAGTAACGACTTTTTTATGATTACTTTTGTCTTATAATTACTTATACTTTCTCTCCTTTATTCTACTACATATCTGTTAGTTTTTTAATACTACGGCTATATATATTTATAATACAGTAGTTTTTATTGCTAATTCATATTTTTTTGGTACACTGAACTGGACATCGTAGATTTTTTTTACTGTTACTCCAAAATCGGGAATGTACCTCTACGTGTAATGTGTCCCTATTCACGAAAGGATTAACATGTTAACTGTCCCTATATAGTGCAATTTTTTAATTGTCTGAGTGATAAGACATAGCAACCAAACTACATACCTATATCATATAGCAGAAGTATCTTTTATCATTGTTTGACTTTACTCCATATTCATACATCCACATTTGATATAGATTTCTGTTGTGTGTGTTCAAGCCGTGTGGTGACGGCGAATAGAATACACGTGTCACCACCCCAGCCCAACCTTTCCCGTCATGGGGGTCGTAAGGGGCGACCGAGAGAGCTCTCCAGAGAACGGGCAGCAGCGCTCTCTGTGAGTTAAACCACAACATCACTACAACAGCCAAGCGTGGCGATTACTGGCATTTCACCCCAAATGACGGATCTCATTGGGGGAGGCCCTCGTCCAGCAGTGGACGTTATGTGGCTGATGATG
>SJJU01012763.1:0-17195 GCA_012932125.1 Conopomorpha cramerella
ATTTTTTCTTAAACAATTTCAGCTAGGAATACACTTACCGGCGGCTGGCGTGTTCCACTCTAGTTAGTGGCGAATAAAAAAAATCGTTTCATTAGGACATCTCACAAGTAGGGATGCACTCGCTTTTATAATAAATATCGATATATAAGTCTCCAGCAGTCAATGCGTAGGTACTCTGGTAAGTAATTTATAATCCCTACTTAATGTTATAGTAATGTCAATGTTAATAATAATCCCTACATAATCCCTACACATCCCTAATAATTTAGTTTTTCTACTTTATGTATAGTCCATACCATTATGTCTGCGTAAGTAATTATACCCTGCGAAGTTACAAAACGATTAAGTTTTTAGGTAAATACCCGTGCAAGTTGTGGAACTTATCCATTTTATATTTAGAAGATCAGCTATTAAATTAAGCAGTTTAAAAGTTCACATCTTATACGTGGAATAGTAATTTGAACACAATTGAGTACCTGTTAAAATCCACTAGGCACATGCTTTTGGGAGAATAAAGTTTGAAATTAGTAGTAAAAACATTTAGAAAATTTTTGTATACAACCAGCTTACTACTAGTTTCGCTTCCTGTTCAAAGAAAAACTTTTTCGTTTTCCCATCACTAAAGTATCCCTGGAGAGTGACGGTCGACGTCCCTCTATAATAGGAATTTAATCAGAGTCTAGTCTCAGCCCGCATCGCTCGCCTTGATTGAAACTTTGTCATCGGTTTAACCTGATAGGGAACAGTACAGTATAGGGGTGTAGTTCAAAAACATTTGGCATGGTTTCTTTTTAATGATAGTGTTTGACTTCTAGGTAGGTGGTACTGTACGGAATTATGGACGATTCAGAAGGCTCAATTTTAATGCACTTATGCCGTACAATAAAAATGTAGCTGTAAATAACTTGCGTCGTGCTAATTAAGTACATAAAATACCTACATTTAATGTCTTTTAAACTCAAAGCGGGATAGACAGAGGCATTTGCTAAACAAATTACTACGGTTCACCAAACGTATTTAACCCAACGTGACAGGGGGTGAGCCTAACACCGTTATAGGCTTCAAACACCTTGTGGAGTGCAGGTTTCATCGCGGTGTGTTCCTTCACCGTACGAGCGTTGCATACATAGGCTGATAGGCTCTGAAAAAGATTCCCATTGGTACTCGTCCAGTAGCCAGACTCGAACGATAGCAAGTCAAGTATCCGAGCAACTGGACTACAGACGCTCTTGGTTACAATCTTATGTTCTTTACTATAATAAAAAACCTTATTTCATAAGGTATGATTATTTTTTCATCTGCGGCGCCAGTTACTTCACCCTTTAGTTTTTAGGTCCATACAATTCTTATGCTGTACATATTAGGTAAGGACATTTATAAATAGATATTGCTATTTCTCTTTAGAAGTATAAATGCTTTCGCAGTGCAAACAGGTCAAACGTTGCGAGAAGGTAGCTGATGACGAGTCGCGACGCGAGCTCGCGCCCGTTGTTGATTAGTGATTAGATTAACGCACTGTTTGCGATTTCATAAGCTCGCTTCTCATAGGCAGGAGCACATGTCAAGTTATATTACTTTCTTTATTCCAGAACTAGCGGCCTTGTAACTAACCTTTTATACCATTCGTGCAGGAATTTCGGGATACAGTACGGGACACATTCATTACAGCATACATATTATTCCGACGTATAATCTATATTTATAAACAGTAATCATGTGTCAATAAAATCCTGTTCAGTTGTTTTAGCTTGAAAGAGTAAGAAACATGCCATACGATCCATTACAACTTTCCTAGTCTCCTAGTGACTACTAAGTATTTTTTTATGTTCGCTAAAAATAAATAGTCGTAATCCGTCCAGCAGTTTTACTGGATATTAAAATTGT
The DNA here is from genome assembly GCA_012932125.1 of Conopomorpha cramerella. Classification (NCBI taxonomy): domain Eukaryota; kingdom Metazoa; phylum Arthropoda; class Insecta; order Lepidoptera; family Gracillariidae; genus Conopomorpha; species Conopomorpha cramerella. Next base: position 1,885 of record SJJU01012763.1, read on the forward strand.
TGATTTGCTATATTTCAACTGAAACTACTTACTACGGGAACGGGACGTGAGTAACACCGCGCGGCAAAGCTAGGGACTAACATACGCTTGTGCCAATAGCTGTTGAAAAGCGTTGGATTATCACATAACTGAAAATGTACTAAAGCGCAACAGCCTTCCGGCCTACGCAGTTCCATTACCCGCTAACTAAATCAATGAACCGAAACGCTAACGAACTGATTATGAGTCGTACAAACACACGAACACGCGGACCACACAACAACACCACAACGTGACGTCACAGACAAAGCCCTGTCAGCGCCTATTGATATTATTATGTACGATACATTTGCCAATCCTGACAAATCACGGCTTAGCTTAATATTGACCCTACTAATATTATTTAAACGGGAATGTTTGTTTGGATGTAGGAAGGAACGTTTGTTACGCTTTCACGCGGAAAGTACTGAGCGTATTTTAATGAAATTAGGTATACAGTAATATACGTCGGAATAATACGTAGAGTATAATTTATCACAGAAATCTCCGGGTGAACGTAACGAACGTATTTATTACTAAAGACTAGACCTAAAAAAATATTTTTTTTTATTTCTTTGTAACTATTTATATAGCTTAACCGAATATTTACTTACCTAATTTTGATAGCGAAAGATCGAAGCGATTTTATCACTACATAGTAGGTGTACCTACCTAAAAGAAAGTTGCTTCCTGCTGTCCGTTTCTATGTATGGTTATACTAAAATCTGTTGCGTAGTAGTATTTTAATGCGGTATTTAATAAATAGTGATTCCAGAATTAGTATCCGCTCTGCATCTGTGCGAAGCCGGGGTAGGCCGCTAGTAATTTAATACTTAAATAAGCTGACCACTGACCTCGTATAGTATCAAAATATATTCTCAATTTATAAGTATATTCTCCTGTTTTGAAATAATAAAACGGGAACATTTATCCCTTCCACCCCAATAGCCTTTTGTTTCAAGCAAACTATAAAGAAACAAATTGTGCGGAAGAAATAGGTAACTCAGGCACTATAAGTATAGGTAGGTACTTCCGTTAATCCACTCCTGTTAAAAATAATGTACAAACAGAGAGCATCCTTAAAATATTTAGAAAAGTCACCGCATCTCAATGCACACGCGACCAGAGTAAAGATCAGTGTACGTAGGTACCCAGACTTTCCGTGGCGCGACGGTACCTGAAGCGACAGCTTAAATAAATATTGACACAAAGCAACCTTTTTCAAGCTTTTCACTATGTTGTACATGAGCAGTCAGTAACGGCGCGGCCAATGTAACATGAGCCCTAATCTTTTTGAATTAAAACCTAACGAGGATTCCCGATGTCCAGGTTTTGCGCTAAGGACGTTGTCGTGTACAAGTACCTACCAACGTAAAGGAGATTTTTCATCGCTAGCCTTGTCAACCCATACATTAAGCGCTTAACATGAAACGCGTAAAGCAAGCATTCTCTACAACGGGTGAGCAGTGAGCTACTCACGAAGAACAGGGTTACGGTATTCACGGCAAATTGGCAGTCCTAAACACACGATCTTATTGAATTATGTTTAGAGAACACACAAGAGCACGGTAATGGTGTTAACAAGGGAAAAGAACAGCGTCAAAATAAGTATCTTTAAATATAAAACGTGGGGCAGAATAATATCCAAGTAGATATACTTCGCAACGAAAGGTCCACGGTCCAAGCTCTGCCACAGTCCCTTGCAAATTAGATTGTATATCTTTGTGAAGTGAGAAAGACTGATTTTGCCAACGATATCTATAGTACTAGTATACATTTAGGTCTATGGATATTCCTAAGTAATGTATGCGTCCCTGAACAATATAGGTATTTCAGTGCTGAATCTGTGTGAAATAGTGAACGTATTACGTATTCCACATGTACGTATAACTATTTAATTAATGAGAAACGAAAATATTGTAAGTAGTTCACAATCTGCCAATATCTATATCTATACTAATATTATAAAGCTGAAGAGTCTGTTTGTTTGTTTGTACGCGCTAATCTCAGGAACTACTGGTTCGAATTGAAAGATTCTTTTTGTGTTGAATAGACCATTTATAGAGGAAGGTATATAACATCACGCTGCATCTATTAGGAGCGAAGAAATAATGGAAAATGTGAAAAAAACGGGGAAAATTATTCTTCCTTGAGGGCTTCCGTTGCGTGCGCTGCGAAAACGGTTCAAGATACCAAAAATATATTTATGAAAGAATTATTCCTCTTAAAATGATCTAAAAAAATGTCCGCGATAGTATATGTCTATCTTTTAAGATTAACTCACTAGAACCATTTTTATGATAATCAAATTTGGTCAAAATTAATGCATTATTTGTAAGAGTTGTATCAACGTAATAATATTAATGTTTATCCAAATAAATGTGTTATTGATTAAGAGTATTTAATTGTGAACAAAATTGTCTTTGGCATCACTTAATTTCAATGAACATCTTAGAAGATATTACAATTTTAAAATAACACCGATTTAAAATTCACTCGCGCCGTATGATGTGCAAAATATGACGCTGCAAGGAGAGGCGTGGCGTGGCTTGCGAGCGACGCGGAGAGGTTTCGGAACGGTTGTATGAAGCGGTATTTGTTTTTGTGGTATAATATCGTCGTGTAATAATACTTTTTAAATACTGTATCATTTTGTTTTAAGGACAAAATATTATTTGTTTCTAATAATTAATTGTATCATATACACAAGTTAAGCAAGCTTTTAATAAATCGTGTTTCAGACAAATTAAAACTATTAATAAAAAAAAATTGTTGGCGGAACAAAGTTCGTCGGATCAGCTAGTCTTATATAAAAATCAAAGCCACTTTCGTTCGTTTTTTCCTTTCGTTCTTTCCATAACTCCGGAACGGGTGGACCGATTTCGCCAATTCTTCTTTTGTTGTGCTCACTGACGACAGCAGAAGGTTCTTATGAAAGAAAAAAATGACATTTACTGCTGGGCATAGGCCATCATATTAATAGTTAAGACAGGACGTCTGTCGAGTCCACTAGTCTATTAATTATCTATTATATAAAAATCAAAGCCACTTTTCGTTGTCACATGTGTCATAACTCCGGAACGGGTGGACGTGGAGGTTCTTTGTTGTGCTTATTAATGACAGCAGAAGGTCCTTATGAAAGAAAAAAATGACATCCACTGCTGGGCACAGGCCACCCTAGATATTCATATTAATAGTAAGGGACCCCTAGGCTTATATATAAAAATCAATTCCACTTTTCGTTGTCATGGTATAACGCCGGAACGGGTGGACCGATTTCGCTAATTCTTCCTTTGTTGTACTTTAACGAAGGTTCTTACGAAAGAAAAAAATGACATCAAATGCTGTGCACAGGCCACCCTGGAGGTTATACTAATTTTACATTCATATTAATAGTTAAGAAGACTGGACAACGTTTGTCGAGTCCACTAGTATACCTATAAAAATCAATGCCCGTTTTCGTTGAAGCCGGTGAAGGCGATCGCTGGGGCAGATACACCACCGTCTGCCCCGTGCCGGAGTCCGACAGGACCGATCGCATGGGCGGGTCCTGATGCAATTCCTTCGGGCACTCCCGGGATCCGCCCTGCTTGCGACACGGAGGTCATCATGGGGGTTTAGTCGGTGAGAGTCCGACACTATCCCGTTCGCTGTCCCCATGGCGGCGAGGTGTCCATGAGGATAAGCCCATGAAAAAAAAATTTGGAACGCTTTCACACGCGAAAACTTCGGAATGGATTTTAAATAAACTACATACGTGGACATAAGCAATGTTTATTCCAAAATACCCACAACAATACAATAAAATAAGGATAACGATGACAGGGCCCAGAGTAATTGATTTTTTTAAACGTCATCATCATCAGCCATTTTTGTAGGTATTATTGCAAACTGCTCTGGAGGAATTTTATAGGTTGCTACCATGACGTCGAGCTGCATTCATAGATAAGAAGAAAGATGGTTTAGAAGTTAACGAGTAGGTAGTTTTACTCATTTATTACTAAACGGATCCGGTTTGATTGCCAACTAAGAGTGCGATATACCCTAGGGAGGAGACTGCCAAGTACCTAATACCTACGAGATTACAGTTATAAGGTCCTGACTTTAATTAAAACTAAAGAAACATAGGATGCGCTCAATGTCACAGGTATTTTTAACGTTTAAGTGACGTTTACCGTTTAAGACCAACTCTTCTGTTTCGGTAGTGGTTGAGCACATCACAAACTATGCTCAACATTAATAGGTACTTACACAAACTTCCACTAGCTCACTCTCGCTCGCAACATATCGATGGTCCCTATTAAGAAAGTCGGATCTACAAAATGGAACATGTTCAGGAGAGAAGATAGAAGTTAGTTTTGGATATTAAAACTAAACTACTTGTGGTGCATACTTAAATTTTTTATAATCTTTGCGTGATGTAATCTACGTAATATAAGTTTACGTCTGTGGTCCAGTTGTTCGGACACTTGATTTGCAATCGGGAGGACGCGGGTTCGAGTCCGGCTACTGGACGCGTACCAATGGGATTCTTTTTCAGAGCTTATGTACGCAACGCAATGCTCGTACGGTGAAGGAAAACATCATGATGAAACCCGCACACCACAAGATGTGTGAACCCTATAACAGCGATTGGCTCACCCCCTGTCACGTTGGGTTAAATACGCTTGGTGAACCGTGGGCACTTGCTTATTAAGCTAGTGCCTCTACCTACCCCGCTTTGGGATTAAAAGGCGTGAAGTGAAGTGTAAGTTTATAGATATGAAAATCGCCAATCTTACGGTGTAGAAATGTACATATTCCTAAAATTGCACTACCGATATTTTTAATTGGGACCATCGATATTATCCTTCATGTTACCTTGCGGCGGAAGAATAAAAAAGAAAAAATCGCACCGCACAAGATGCAAACGAAGAAAAAAGTGAATAGTGTTTTTCTGTAAAAATTTTAGAACTCTACAAATAATACTTTCATTTTAAATAAACTTTATAAAGTGTATGCGTGGAATAAAGTGCGCAGTGCATCAGCCTCTTCCTCCCGAACATAATCGGAACCAGCGCTGCATGGTAAGTACCCCCTTTTCGCTCTACAAAAACGTAGACTAGCAAAAATTATAGGTAGGTAATTGAACCGAGATTATTTACTTTAATAACGTTTAAAAAATCGATGCAATATGTAGGTACCAAATTCCCTGGTAAATTAAATGTTCTTACGGTTAGACGGTAACTTCCTTACTAATTAAAATAGGTATCCTATCGAGTTTAAGTTAAACTCTGCGTTCAGGAAAAGAGACAAGGTTCAAAGAGGGTAAAACACGGTAAGGATACCTCTCTTATCCTCCATATGAAATTTTCTGTCTTAACGTGTAGGCACTTTTATAATGATTCAGAAAATCAATTTTTCCTGAAGATGATTCAAACACAAAAGACACTGAAGGGACTTTGGACTACACTATAAACTATAGGATAAAGACAGTGGTATTTTAGGACCCATTATCGAATATGCTTTCATTGGTTCTATAAATAAATCAGGTATTTTCACATTTTTGAAATTGTGGTTTTTTAACATTATTATTAGCCCGTACAGCGTAAAGCAAAACCAGTCTACGTTCATCAGATTTAATTTTACGGCAATTAGTAAACCAGGCTAGAATCCCAAGGGCGTACAAAGTTAGCGATACTAGCGGAACTAAACCAATAAGTTGTCATGGCCGCACAACACGGGTAAATGAAGTAAAGCGACAAACATTTATAACAATTTAAAGATTTTATTTCAAAAGTATGCAATCACACATCGCTCTTACAGTGGATGAAAACTTATAATGAGAAAAATTGCATTACAAATGTATATTCGTATTTGACATTGTGACTCATGTTCTCTCATGCTGACGCAGAGACTGCTCTACATGTAGAGTATGCCTTCTATGGTATAGTGTTTGAAACATTCCATTACGCTCATCTAATTATGTCGTATATCCCTTCTACACAACTATCCCGTCTCACTTAGTCTCAATTCGAAACTGTAATTGGCAGCTAGCTTTGGTACGGAAAGAAAAACCCTTCTACTGTAAAATAAGAGATATGTAACCTTAGAACCCCCAGGGGTACTAGAGAAAGTATCTCCTTCGAATCTGACTACAAATAAGTTAGCTACGGTTAAATCAGTCTATTCTTTCCCGTGCCGTACCCAGCTACTAACTCCGGCGACAGAATGGGACTATGCAGGTAGTAGTAGCACGTACTATTTAGTCCGGTGTATAAATAAAAATAAGAGTATATTTTTATTTGGTGGTGTTAGTCACAGCTCACACACAGCACTAATTTCAAAATTAATCCGAGCGTTCTACACACAAATTAATATAAATAAAGGTTCACTTAACACCGAACAAAAATACTGACAATGAGAGTAGGCAAAAAAATATGAATATTATTTTCTCAATGGATACGAAGAAGGTACCTCTACATTTGAAAAGGTGTATGAGTTCCCAACAACTATTTAGGTATAGGAAGTAAATTGTTAAACTGTGGCTTTGTGAGTAGTTTGTACCGTATGTTTAGATTGTGTAGAAGGGTATAAGCCATTGACACATTAAAGGTCGTTAAGGATAGGTGATTCTTCTTCTCTAGTAACAGGCTAATTTCGAAAAATCATTTACAGCACTGAGAAATGATGTTTTCTGCCAGTGCAAGGGATATGCGTTTTCATATTTACAAATATTATGAACAGACATGGGTGACCAGTGGCGAAGTTAGATGATTCTTGAAACCGTAATATAAAAATAATCCTATGAAATATGTAGGTACGACCTGTTTTATACATAATAAATAAAATGTAAAATGAAATAGAAAGCTTAAATACAAAAAAAAACTCCGTGCGGACATACAAGTTATGCGGGCACCCGCCCGCATCACTTGTATGTGCGCACGCGTTGTTGCACCAATGATTACACCTTCATAATACTGAAGGCTTCGCCACTGGCATATAAGCGCAAGTGTAGATAATTTCCTTTTATAGTATACTTCACAGCGTGTCGACCATGTGTACCTTTATCCTACGTCTGTGAAGTAATAATGAGGCATTTTTAAAGTCATTTTCCTCTAATCACATAGAAGTCACTACTAGTTTCTGTATCGATTCTCAGCTCGATAATCTTTTGTTATTTTACGACGCGATATTTCATTGGTAAAAGAGGGTTTCATTTATAATCGACATAGAACAATCGTAACGTCGTCTTTTCAGAAAATAATTTAACTATTAAAAAACAAACATAAAAATGCCTCATTGGTGAGACAGAAGTACTAAATGACACTATGTCAAGAATATTCTAAAACAGAGAGTATTCTATACCTAGTGTGATCTTTTATTAAGTATACTAAGTATAACATAGTTGACTTTTATTTAGTTAACTAACTTGATGTAATGTACGTACTAACTATAAGAACAGTTGTGACAAGGTTTAGCTTTTATAAATCATTCGTAACTTTATGCTTATGAAGTATTCCATTTATACATTTGATTCAACACGAGTGCAGTAGACGACTTTACACATTGAAATAACAATAATAGGTATAAATACATCACATCAATCATTCATCAAACTGTTAAACAAAAACATTTAAAGACGTGTACTATACAATGCTGTAGTTAAATATAGAAAAGTGACAAATATCTTTAAAAAAAACTATATTGGTGTCAATACGACAGTGTGATAACATTCGTGTATAAAATTTAAAAATGTGGGCTATTCTCAATACAGTTGAAGACTGTTCCCTCTCTGTCAATATAAAGAGCGACCGGAGGGGCCAAGTACGCTATTACAAAACTATTACAAACACGCCCCCAACTCCGCTAAACGACAACTGTCGAGACATAAGCAGGGACCCACAGCTTCACCTGTCATGGATAGTAAAATACTTATCTATACGATCAGTCTATTCGTGGAACAACAAACATGGCCCCCGTGCACTTAGTTTGGCATGCCGCACTTTTTCACTATCGAGAGAACGTCTTCATGATTTCCTGATATTTTACAAATTCATCACTACAATTATTTACACTCGAACACTGCCTCCGTTGACAGAAGATTTTTATCACAGCTTCATTTTCCCTCGTTGCGAGTTTTTAATATTTCAAAAAACTAGATTTACACGTGTACTTTAGCAAGTTGAAACTAAACCAAGAGGACCTAAAGCGAACGTCCATTTTAATACATTAGAAAAATATATTAATAATATTTTTTTTTGGGACGATACAGACTAAAGAAAACATTTAATCTGAACTTAGGACCAGCATAGATACATAGCCATATTATAAAAAGGTACTAACTCAGTGATTGGCTTAATAATGACACCTAAAGTGAAAGCAATATACAAATTAAAAAAAAAAATGCATTTTTTTGTTCATATTACTCTGACTTCGTCAAATGTTCAGCCTTTCATGAAAATTTACAATAAATATAGTACAAATAACAGCCTTTTAAGCACGCATATATTTTTCACGCAGAGAATAATAATTTACAAATGTAGCGAAATGAACAATACCAGCATTGCCTATCAAAACACTTATTAATAATATATATTTACGTCGTACGCCTTTCAACGTCAGACTCATAAAATAAATGTTCACTTTTCAAAAGTGACGCCCATCTTGCACATTCAATTTGGTATCGACTCTAACCCAGTAAGAAAAAAATATACACACCCTTGAGTGGTAATAAAAGTAACTTTAAATCTACGAATAATTCGCAACGAGCTGATACTGGTACTTTCAAAGGCACTTTGACATCAGATTTCACAAAGTTTTGTTTCTAAAGAGAATACTTACATAGGTTTTTGGCAAATTAAGATTTAAAGTCAATTTTACACTTCAAACACATTTAGGAACAGTCAGGTGATTCTCTGAAATGTATATAAAAATACATTTTACATAATATAAAAAGATCATCTGCAAAACACAGTACTACTGATTCATTTCATTCACTACCTCCTGCATGAACTGTAAAAACACATAATTTATGTACATCAATAACAAGTAAATTAAATCCAAGTGACGCAGATTAGCAGATGAATTAATTCCTCTCTCTCTCACACAAACACAATTAGAAAAGAACAAAAGATACTTTTGGAGAGATCTGTGCACTTTCAGTATATATAAGTTGATAGTTAAAAAACAGAATATTAATTTACTTTTATAACTTTGATTTTTGGCACTACTATATTATCAAATGATCGACATAATTTGCATGACCGGTGCAATTAACTGACACAAACTACGTACGTTAAACTTCACAAAATAACAATAGTGATATTAACATGAGATACTCGTAGGATTCAGTATGTTAGTTTGACTTCTTGTCTTTTTACTTGGATCGTTATAAATCAACGAGACCGCATCACCAACAAATAAAATCTTATTCCTAAATACCAACCACTTTATCAGACAATATTTGTTAAATGCACATCAAAATTGATTTCGCTGATGATTTGTATAAATATAAGTGAAGATTTTATAACGACAATAAGAAATGAAAAATGAACATTCTATGATATATATACGTTGTATGGAGTGTTAGCAGCGCCATCTAGTAAATAGTTAACGCAAATTAAAATTTTAATATATTTGACAAAAAAAAACGATCGTCGATTCCTTGGTTTACTATACGAAAACCACTGATCGTTTCTTGTATTATTTACTATGTAGTAGTACAAGGTATAATAAACTTTAGTAGTTGTTCACGCGTTGTTAGCACTGATATCGGGCGGCGGGCGGGCGCACAGTCCGGTCGCACAGTTACCGGACATCAAGTCCTCCGTCGTCTCCCGTTTTATGTCTTCCAGTTGACTTCTGTAATTAAATTAAAGTTGAAGTACAAAAAAAAAGCATTTGGTCAATAAAGGAGTCACTCCAGACTACTATCTAATGTGAAAAGCGGACTTTTCTGATCAAGTACCAAATTATAAGTTGTATTAATCACGGGACCGCGAATTTATGATTTAGGTGATATACTGCATAACAATTATAAATAGTCATGTCAAATTGTCTCTTTCAATAGCTCATACAAATACAGGCAGCGCAATCTACAGTAACGTCGTATTTATTGATTTATTGGTGCTAAGTGGCTAGTTCATTACACAATAATGCTTTTTTCATTTGCCATAATATTTTGAGTCTATTTTTTACTATCTAAAAAAAAAATTTAAAAAAAATACGCTTCACGCCTTTTAATCCCAAAGCGGGGTAGGAAGAGGCACTTGCTAAAGCAAATGTCCACGGTTCACCAAGCGTATTTAACCCAACGTGACAGGTACTTACAGGACAGGTTTTTTACTATCTGTTCATGTAAACATGTGTGTTTCAGTTAAATCGTAATATAATCTCTAATCGGCGACATTTAAGAAGCGAATTCTGATAGCTCGATTGACAGACTGGTAGTGTTGTACAATACTGGGAAGATTGGATACATTTTAGAATCGATTCACGAGTGTGGTGTTGTGTACCATCAATTAAGTATTCGTATATGTAGACAATGTTTCAACACGACAAAATTGTTAGCCGTGCCTAATGCTGTAGAGCGTATATATTTTTAAAATCTATTTACATAATCGAAAAGATGCAACTTCGATTTATTAACAAAAAAAAACACAGAACTAATAATTGATGGAAAAGAACAAAACGACCAAATAGAATGTTCAACGGTGGGATACATAGTTAGCGCCATAAATGTGGTTGTCAGTTACGTCCGTGTCAGAATTTGCTTCTCGGATGACGCCGACTATAACAATGGAATATTTCCGAGTCTCCTTAGTTACCTGATGTCGCCCAAGAGAGCTCGCTCGTGGGGCTCGTCGCGCCAGCATGACGTCATCAGTTGCCAACACGAATCACTAAAGTACGGCAGACGCTCCGGCCGAAAACCTACAATTTATACCTCATCGTAAAAAACAAACTTATCCTACTTCCTACTAATATTATAAACGTGAAAGTTTGTATGTGTGGATGGATTTTTGTTACTCTTTCACGCAGAAAGTACTGGACGGATTTTGATGAAACTTGGCAGTATTGTAGTTTATAAACTAGAATAACATATAGGCTATAAGGTATTTTGGTAAAACAACGTTTGCCAAGTCAGCTAGTTATTCATAAAAAGGGGTAAGTTTCTCCATAAGTATGTAAAAAAAAACTAAACACATTTTTGTAAGATTCAATGTACATTTTATACCGATTTTTGTTACTTCATTAAACCTCTACGTCTAGGAAACTGTTCGTGAAATGCAGAACTAGTTTTTCTGGATCAGATAAAACGATCCTTATGTCAATAAATAGATCTGAACGTACCTTTACGAACTTTACTCCATAACTGCTCCTTGTCTCGAAAGAATTCGAAATTAGCCGGCAGTTTGACGGTCCCCGCGCACAGATACCTAAGTTAATATGTTTTAATTATTGTTAACAAATTAAGTTCTTAATAAGTTACTTTGTTACACTTGTCAAAATCTTGTCATTGCGTGAAATACATGAGAACTCACAAACACCATATTCTACACGCCACGCCTGTATCAAAATAAAACGTAATTCAAACGGATCACAAATATGTTTTCATTGCTTTCGCACACGTCGTAATTAGAGCATTTTACAGTATGTGTTGCTTATATAACAACAGCCATCTTAAGTGATGTTTAATATGTTTTTAAAGTCTTACCATAGAAGAATGCCAAATGCGTAAACGTCGACCGTCTGTGCGTAACCACCAGCCAATAGCTCTGGCGCCATGTGAACCGGAGTGCCGACAACGGAACCCGACAACAGAGCGCCGGTTGTGCAGAACCCTGAAATATTACAGATATATATCTGTTTTGACTTTAAACTTATCAGAATCATCCGATGGAGGACAAAATTAAATAACGAGTAATGCTCTCAATGAAATTTGTCGACAACTAGACATAAACTAAAACATTTTTCCAAACGAAAATCTTCTCTAATTAATGATTTCATTGTCATTTAATGCTTCTTACGTAGTTAGTTTTTACTTGGGTTTGAGGATTCGGCCAATGAACTCAAGAGTCAATAACAAATGTTTCAGGAAGCTGACTTACCTAAATCTGTGAGGACCGCACGTCTGTTATTGTCGAGTAAGACGTTCTTGAGTTTAATATCGCGGTGCACCAAACCCAACGAGTGTAGATACCGGATACCTGACACAAATAAAATAACAAGTAAACAAAACTATTCGAGTTAGGCTAGAATACTACCCTTTAGTCTAGCTTTAGAATTGAGCTGAGCTATTTATTGTATGGATCTTGGTGTTTTATCTTTATATCTTTGTATTTATAGCATGTTACGCCCCTAATCTTGTGTTCGTCGTATTGCTACATTCGGCGGATTCTACATTCACACAAAGGCTCTCTTTCAGCTAACACCAATCCATCTCCGGGCGTACCTCCGGCAAGTAATTTTCTTTTACTAATCGCTAATTAACCTTGTAAATTTTTCGCTCCGCTTATGTCATATACAGGTCCCAACTGAAACTAACCTTACTACTTCTAACATAAAGGTGACGTGAGACATCTCGGGATTCTAAAAAAAGCAATTAAAAAAAAAGATTGCTTAGTCGATCGGCAATCTCAGAAACGAACTAGTGTCTTTTGTGAGATTGCCAAGTTGATTTGTCAGGTTCGCTCAGTTCACTAGTTCGTATGAGTCATACGCGCTATCAGCTATAAGCTTCGCGCTTTATTCTATATTAATAATAATAATAATAGTACGACGATTCCTAAACCCAACATCGCTTCCTCTACACACCCATACCCACACTACACTACCTTGAAACACTACACAAGGACGAGGTTTACTTGGCACAAGCCCGTAACCTGGCCCTCAAAATACCGACTTGTGAAAGTAGTGTCTCACAAAAATGTGAAAGAATAATAATAATAATTTTTATTTGTCACAAAATAACCTTATGTATAAGTACAGATACATCAGTAAGTATTTGGTACATGTTACATTCTTAAGCACATAGGTAACAATGTGTAGATATGTGAGACGATCTAATATTGAACTTACCATCGACAATATCCAATGCCACGTTAACAGTGTCCAGCGGTGCTAGGCCGGTCCTGACGGCCGAGTGCAGGTCTCTGGTGTACCTCGCCGTGACCAGGAGCACACAGCACCCGGCGCCGGTCGTCTGCACCACTGACCCGTACAGTGGCGCTATGCGGGGGTGACCCGACATGCTCCTGATGGTGGAAAGTTATATTTTTTTGTGAAAAATAATAATAAATCGGAAAAGCGCGCAGTCATTTCCGAAACCTCCTAATATTTTTACCCTTCAGATACAGCGATGTCCCCATTTCTGAACTTGCCTTTTAATCAAACTCCATACTTTGCAGGGCAACTACTTCCTTGAATACAGTGAGCAAACAAATTACAATTTGATAGGCAGCGACTTCCGGGAGGGCTCTAAGTGATGCACTGTGCAGTACAGTGTGGAATTAAAAAAACATGTGTTTATTGACATCAACTGAACATAAAATTATCATAATAAATATTGTGATAAAAACCTGGTATAGAAGAACTCCATGGCCAAGTCAGCATAGTGTCTGTCGTCTGCGGGCAGTACGGACTTGATAGCGACGTGGTTGTGACCGCCCCACGCGCCTCGGCCGCCATACACCACGCCGTACTGCCCGCGACCTGAATACATCATGTGCTCAATACATCATACAATTTGTGACACACGATCAAGAAGGCAATCATCTATCTGTTCATTGGTTTTTAATTTGAGGTTAATTGGTTCTCCAGACGCGAAAAGAGGGGTGTAATAAGTTATTGACTTATTATTCATCTGTGTGGCTGTCTGTGGAATCACAACTCTCGAACTAATAAATCTATTACAATAATGTTTTTTTTTTGTTTAAAATCTGATTCGATCGAGAGTGTTCTTAGCTATGTTCAATTTATATTAACCCACTCAAAAGTTTTAGAGGTTAAAAGTGATGGGATAAAAAATTTAACTTGAGTAAACGTCCAAGTGGGGTATTAAATGAAAGGGCACGGCAAGTATATTAAAAATCTGTTTATTAAATAAAAATTCGATATTTTGTTCAAGAGTTACGGGGTTTGGAAGTGGGGATGAAAGTCGAGGTTATACAAATCTAGTCAAGTAGGGTATTAAATGAAAGGATACAACAAGAAACATTTGAATTTGTTTTTTTTTATCATTCCAACTTACTATTTGAAGCGGAAAATTATTCAACAGAAAGACTCTGTACTTGTAAATTGGCATAAAAATATTTTAAATACCCACCTATCTCCCGTCCAAGTTCTGGCATTCCATACATGAGTAAATCGCACATGGATGTACTTTCGAGACAAAGCCGAGCAAAGCCCGGTGCGAACCTGGAACAATCACAGTTGATATAATTTTGGGAAATCTCAAAACAGGGGGGAGAAATTCAAGACTGTGTAGTAAATGTACCTTTTCCGTATAGCCAACTTGACATCTTCTGTGTGATGCAGCCTGTTAGCCAAAGCGACTTCTAGAGTGCCCAGAGCCGATTGGTATTTCTCGTGCGCGACACTCAACCTTTCTAGAATCTGAAAAAAAAAATATTTCGTTTGTTTTAGACAAACACTGTAAAACTTTTGATTAGTGATAGATTTGGTTTTACAAACTGTTGGATACTATTACAGGTGACAGTATAGCCAAACATTACGTTTCTATCGATAGTTTGTGTACAATAATTCGTAATACATATTTCTATATTTATACCCTCTAACGGCGATGGGCTCACCCCCTGTCACGTTGGGTTAAATACGCTTGGTGAACCGTGGGCATTTGCTTATAAAGCTTTGGGATTGAAAGGCCTTTATTATATTTATACTGCTTAAATTATTGGCTTGACATTTACTGTTGACTTATTAAACTTGTGACATATTAATACTACAAACAAAAGAATTTAAAGTATAATGACATAATCGAATTCTTCAATCTGTACACTAAGGTATAGCTTTAGTGTACAAATTGAAGGATTCGCGAGAATCGCGTTGAGTATTTATGTCATATAATATCAAAAGCGGCAGTGTCCACCCAGTGCTTTGAGGACTCTGCCGCCTTTGATATTATATGACTCATTTGATGAATTAAATTCACGTCGCTGGCCGCGCGCATGTTTATGTTTTTTTTTTTTTGCTTTTACATTACCTGTTGCTGACGATTTTACATATGCTGACGATCAAGTTCTTCTTGCACCGTCGGCGTATGAATTGCAGCAGATGATTAATTGTATGAA
>SJJU01012765.1:0-17933 GCA_012932125.1 Conopomorpha cramerella
TCTAATATGCTAATTTGAATATCCAGTTCCACTTTAATGTATCGGCTGATTCATCACGCGTTGATCCTCTGGCTCGGTTTGAAGCCGCTCCAATCTCTGATCGATCAATGCCTCCTTTAGCTTCGACTATAACAACTGCTTTTAAGTGTATTAAACTATTTCGTACAGTGCATGTACTTTTACAAAGTGGGTCCGGATTATCTGGTTGGTAAAAGTGATATTGTAAACCTTATGGGCCTTACCAATAATGGCGGAATTGCTATTTAGAAGATACACAAAGCTCAACTGAACTTGTCAGTTGTATGTCAAATACGAAATAACCAGTTCAAGTAGACCTGTAATAACCGTTGTGTAAGTGAAAACGCGTTTATTGGTAAGGGGGTAAGTGTCTAAATAAAATGAAAGTATTATTTTGTTCGCTTATTGTATCGGACAACATTAATCATTATTTATATTTATGAGCATGATTGTACATACAACAACAATTGACGAATTAAAGAAAATGACCTATAAAGCAAATGACGAAATAGGGAAAATTACGTCCTAAAGATTTTTATGAAAATGTTTTTTTTTATTTAAGTGACTGGCCAATTATTCTGAACGAAAAATCAATGCTTCTGTGTTGCTTCATGCGTTTTTGTCTCTTTTTGACACTTTCAATTAGAGTGAAAAAAAGCATTAAACTTAGCAGAGTAATGCTGGATTTAGATTCCAGAATCCAGGCCTAAGAGTAGATCCACCAAACATGTCATGGTTAAAATTATTGTATATTTTTGCAATGACTTAGTTACATTTTAACAATTTAAATTGGCTCGTAAAGATACCGGCCTCTCCTTTGCACAGATACAGGGAGATATGAAAAACTTGATTATTTTCACTTCACGTAGCTAGAGTACCTTAACAGAATCGATTGAGCTTGAACACCGTACAAAGTAAGGTATGACCAATGTCAGCCCGCCCCGCCCGTGGGCAAGTTGTCACCACTGATCGAGATAACAGCAAATAAATAGGCCCGGAACATAGAATAATTTATTTATTTTATTTTCATGTCAGAATATATTGCACAATTTGTATTAGACTAAAAAGGAATGGAGTTGAGATTGAAATCTGCAGATTTATTGAATGATACCCGATAATTTAGTATTAAAGCTGTTGAGAGGTACTTGAGATAGTATCGAAAGAAATCAAGCCTAGGATTACTTTCACGTGTTTGTTATTATACTTTAAACTAAACAATCGCCTTTAACAATTTTAACAAGCTTTTTTGGTTTACGCGATTCATAAAAAAAATATTTGTTTTTAAAATCTGTTGCTTTTACATTTAAATTGAATTCGTCTACATTCATGTCCATCATTGAGATCTCACTGAGACTCCAATCTTTGAGTTTTCTATTGAAATCGTCAACTTTTTTTATCAGCGTTTCTCTTAGATTAGCTAAAAATGCTTTAACGTTATCACCATAGCATAGTACATAGCTCAATGTTTTCAAATCGAACTTATTGTAGTCCTCAGTAACAGAATGTTTGTATTTGGTATGTAATACAAAATTCACTTTAAAGTATGCGAAATCTCTCAAAGTATATTTCGTTAGTTTGTATACATTGTTTTTGACTGAGGTGAAGAACTTTAATGCGCTATCATTGGACAGCACTGCTGATATTCTATAGGTGACTAATCGTTTACCGTATCCTGTTTGTATAATAAGTACATTTGGTATCTTGTGTTGTGAGATCAGTACGTGTGGTTTTCTATCTTTGTCTATTTCAACATTTTCAAATGGATTATAGTAGTCGTAGTTCATTTGTTTGTTCTTATCGTTTGATGTAGACTGCCCATCATTGTTTATAACTTTACCATTTGCAGTTTCATCATCTATCTTAGAGGCTTTAGCTAAAATTGATAGAAGGTCGTATTCTTCGAGTTTATTGTCTTTGAAGTATTTGTACTCGTAGATTTCTGTGAATCTGTCTTCTGATGCAGAGTTTGAGTCGAGTGAGATGCTGCTGTCTGTAAAGCTGACGTCAGTGGAATCTTCGTCTGCGGTCACGTAGATTGATTCACATTGAGTGTCATCGGAATCGTTGCTGCAAGTTTCGACCACTGGTGACTTGTTTGTTTTGTCTCTTTCGGATCTGAAATCATGAAGGCGTGTTTGTGTTAAATTATCAATGGTAGATCAGCATTTCTGTCTGTCTGTTTGTGTGGTCGCGGGTTGATTACAACCGTCTTTGGCGCTTTATTGATGAATTTTATTTATATAGAGTAGTAAGGAAGTATCCTAGGGAAATGAGGCCACTGTTTCTACACACCCAACAGAGTGATTTTTGTTCGGTGTCCACGCCCAGAATTTAAAAAAAACTTCTTTACTCTTGGTACAAAAAGATTTTATATAAAAAGATCTAAAGATTTTTTTCCTCAAAGAAATAACCGTCTTTAACATAAAATCTTTAACTGTTTCTCACAAATATAGTTAATATTCAAAAGACAAGTTTTATTTTATGTTCTAACGTAATCTTAAAGCGGTTGTTACTTAGAGATAATGAAGAGTGTGGACATTATGGGAAATGATGCCATGACGTCATCAAATTAATAGTTCGTTTCGTAAATTGGTTGAGCCGTATGACAATTTAAATTTTAATTAAAATGAAATTCCTAAGTATTACGATACTTCGGCTATTAATATTGTGATTGTGTCAGAACTATGACATTTTAAAGTGACGCATCTATATAATATATAAAACAAAGACGGGTTTTGTTTTAATGAAACGCGCACAGACATTACAACCCAATATCGTTCGTAAAGACAAGCTCGAGCTTGTCTTTGGTTATATTCGCGCCTATACACCCGGTGAACGATATTGAGTTGTAAAGACGGGTTTGTTACAACACTTATAACTCAAGAAGGATTCAACCAATTAGGCAGAAAATTGGTGGGGACGTAGCTTAGAACCAGGAGAATAGCATAGGATAGCTTTTTATCCCGTTCCTGTGGGACTTAGTGCAGTATAGGGCGTGTTATAGTTTGTATGACATACTGAAACTACGCGAATGAAATCGCGGGGCGTCCACTAGTTGAAAATAAACTATGATTAATTGATTATTTTTTTTCATACACAATTTTTGGTTCGGGTACTTTGTCTACAGAAAAAGACAATTCAGTTTAATCCAGAGACCTGGCGTATTTTGAAACGTGAACCAAACACTACCCACGTAAGTTTTATGTTTTGTCTAATGATGTGTAAAAAAGATTTATCCCCGAGATTCCCACAGGAGCGTAAAAACGTGAGTGTGTTACTCAGTTTATACTACAATGTGAATTGAGCCTGACAATCCAGGATTAACAGCAGTCTTATCCCATAACTTCAACATTGGTGAATTCGTTGTGTTTGTTGTTATAATTTTAGATTGTTCATGTAATCCCATGTTAAGTATCAGACAACGAGACATACTTTTCAATACAAACATATATAAATAAAACACTCAGACACATCCAGCTATTACTTAAAAGTTTATCACCTAAATACCTGTCAGTGGTGGGAATCAAACCCACGACCCTACAAAATAGAGGCAGATATGCTGACCACTACACCAACGGGCTATGTACACTAATATTATAAGAAACTCCAAAAATAGTGGACCGATTTCAAAAATTCAATTAATTCATGTTCTCAAAACAAAAAAAAACTATTTTACTCCAAAGAAGTTCCACGGTAAAAAAAACTCATAATACACGGAGGAAATCACGGCGCCTTTACCACTACTTTACTATTATTCTCAAAATAGTGAGTTGTAATTTATTAATTTTATTATCTCGTAATAATAAGGAGAGGGTCAGTATTATATACAGCTCCTGTCAAATTCTAGTAGATATAACATAGAGATTATATCAATAAAATCGTATACTTTACTTGACAATATGATATTTTAAAGACGGCGTTAAAGTCCCGCGCAACTGGTTCCATTGCCGCAGTCATGTGCGCACGCGCATGCGCCACTACATTTTTGTATGTTAATAAGTTTTGTGCCGTCGGGTATTATGTATAATGTTATGCAAATAGTTTTATAATTTATAAGTAGGCTTGGCCATAATACAACATTGCCTTTAATAACTATTTCTCTGTATTTTGTAGTGTAATATTAAAAGTAATGCTACAGCTGAAAGTTTCGGACACTTCCTTGGTGAAGGTTGTGGGTTCGATTCCCAGTTATAATATATTGTGTATGAAAAAGTATGATGAGTATGTGTGCAAGGGCAGTGTGGGCATTCTATCCAAGACGCAGTTGTTCATCGTTGGAAACGGTTACAGTATACAGAAAAATACACTAAAATACTACTGTATTGAAGTGTTATTTTCCATTGAGCTACGAGACATTTTATATAAAAATTAAAATATGTTAGAAATAAGTATAAAGATACCAGTACAAAATTGTACAGTGTCTTATTAATACTATTATTATGTATTCTATTTGGTCCGGACAAACTGAAGGAAAACGGGAATACACTAATGCTGTCATGTAGGTACTGTAGAACAAATGGGACATACCCAAGAAAAACACACATTGGTTTCAAGCATTATGATTGTAAGGCTAGAATTATTTTATACGTTGGTGTATAATTGCACCCAAGGGGTGAAATTAGAGCTAATGAAACTTTATTTATGGACTCGGAGAGAAAAACTGCAAATACACACACAGTTCATAATTTATTCAAAATGTGGTGATAAGTCATTGATACAGGCATGGGGAATTAGGTAGGAGACCAATCCAGAAGATTAGATTTGATTTAGATAAATTAGTTTTTTTTAGAGCTGAAAATGTTCTTGATCCCTAGACACTTATGATGTGTGTACGCAGACGCTTCCAGTCTATTGAACCAATCACAATTTCAAGAAGATCATCATCATCAGCCTGTATTCGTCCACTGCTGAAGGGCTACTCGGCATTTCTCTGAAGGATGGTATCAGATGACGTCCACTGCTGGACGAAGGCCTCTCCCAATGATTTCCATGATCTATTGTGAGGAAATGACAATAATCGCCACGCTTGGCAGGCGGGTTGGCGATCGCAGTGGTGAGTGAGTTAAACTCACAAAGAGCGCTGATGCCCGTCCTCTGGAGAATTCCCTCGGTCGCCTCTTACGACCCCAAAGACGGAAAGTTTGATTGGAGTGGTGACACATGTATTCTATTCGCTGTCACCACACGACACGGTATTGCATACAATTATGTCAAACTCGTTTTCAACGCAATATTCCACGTTGTTACAAAATGGCCTTTTTTGGTATCAGGTCTTTAGTCTGTCATTGAAATTTTGCACACCACTCTGAATACCATTTTTGCTTTTGATCATTTAAGAACAATAATAATTTTAATGAAAAAACAACCGCTTTCTACTAGTACTTGGCAGGGTGTGACTATTGGGTTTGCCAAATTTTAACGTCACTTCCTAATCACGGAAATAACTTCTTACCAACAGAAAAAAAACATAAAAATCGGTTCATAAACGAGAGAGTTATTCGCGAACAAACATAATACACACATCAAAAGTGTCTAGGGATCAAGAACATTTTTAGCTCTAAAAAAAATCTAATTTATTTAAATCAAATCTAATCTTCTGGATTGGTCTCCTACCTAATACCCCATGCCTGTATCAATGACTTATCACCACATTTTGAATAAATTATGAATGAATTCAGTTTTTGTAAAATAGAGGTATATTCTTGATTGCAATCTTCTAAAATGTACTTGATCCCTAGACACTTTTGATCTGTGATACGGTCGAATTGACAAAGACTCCTTTTTAACCCTCGACGCAAAAACGACGGGGTGTTATAATTTTGACCTGTCAGTGTGTGTATGTGTCTGTCTGAGGCAACTCGCTTTAAAACAATTCACTTACACGTTAACAATATCAAAATCGCCAATAATTTCTTTCACTTTAGTATTTTGCACGATATTCTTCGATTCACTATCTTCGTTTTGATGTTTCACACATTTCACTACAAAATTGCACTTATCCATAATTCCTCTGTCACTGAGTGCACAAAAATTAAGTGCATCGATGCCAACTGACTCAAGTGTCACTAAAACTTGTGCTTATAAAATCTTAATGCCGAAATAGTTTTCTAATGAGCTGCCTTCACTTGATTAGATATTGCTAAGGTACCTTGTAATGACGTGAGCAATTCAGTGACTCATTCTGCTAAGATTTATTAGTATAGCTACAATTAGTGGTTGTGATTTGACTTAAATATCGTAGACCACATCGCTGCTTAACATCAGACCAGATGGTGGTCAAACGCTTGTTCATCATCATCAGCCCATACTTGTCCACTGCTGGACATAGGCCTCTCCAAACGCTTGTTCACTGTGTTAAAAAAAAATCTTGTTATGGATGTGTTTTTTGATTAGATTTTAGAAGCTAGGAAGAAGAAAATACGTATTATTTTTTTAAAACAAGCGTTTTACTCCATCCTGCCTAATGTCAAGCAGCGATGTGGTCTGCGATGGAACACACTTGTTAATTAGGTAACTATTTACCCGCGACTTGAAGACTATACTGCGTAGGAATGATGGACTCAGTCCGGTTTTTTTCTCTTGGTATATATGACGTTGTTTGGCCGTGCTTCTAGTTGTCCTATTGTAAAAGCGCGATGGAGGTATTAACATACTGTCCGAAATGCACCCGATAGAGGACAGATAGAGTGGTCAAACGCATGTTCATAGTGATAAAAAAAAAGATAGGCTCGCAACCTTGCGGCGAAATCAAGAACAGTTGAACTGTTTTTTTCACTTTTTACCCCGATATTGTGGAACGTGGACGACAGAGTGTGTTATATAGTTTGTATGATGTTTTAATACGCGAATGAAGTCGCGGGCCGTCCATTATTTGTATTATAGATAAGTATTATTTGTACTGTACTAGTTGACCCGGCAAACGTCGTTTTGCCAATATTACATTATTAACAGTGTTTCTCTGCTATTACATGCATGTATTATACATATAAACCTTATCTATTAAAGAAAGCCGCATGAAAATCCGTTGCATTGTTGTAAGGATCTAAGCATACATAGGGACAGACAACGGGAGGCGACTTTGTTTCATACTAGGTACTGATTGTATTAAATTTTTTACACCCTAAAGCAGAAAATGTGAATAGATTTTTTCATAACGATTAAATTGTGATAGTTATTCCCTTTGGAAGTCGTTAGCGGAGAAACTAGCTTGAGGCCTTAATAGGTAATGTAGGTAATTCGTTGAACATTAACCGGGATGTGCAAATGCCTAGAGCTTACACCGGCAAGAATGATTAATAACTTTTTACCGACTGTTGGTAAATTTACGTGCATAATGCATAGGTACGGTATACAGTAAGGTGATTATCATAGTCATGTACTTGTTATCGATATTATAATAATATTAAAGAAAAAGGAATCGACTTCGACCAGTACTAGCCGCCCGCCCATACCGATAACCGCCCATGTAAAAAAACAAAATAGACATTTTTCTTCCTCTCTAGATGTATTTTTTTTCATTTCCCCGCATTATCGCAAGGTAAATGTTTTTTTTTAATATTAACGAGCCCAAAAACGTTTCTAAAATCAATGCTTGGGATCCTTTTACACGCAGTCCTCATGATCATCAGCCGCATAACGTCCACTGCTGAATGAGGATCTCCACTAATGATTTCCATATTATTTCAGTATTAAGTCATATTTATACTAAGTATACTTAGCAGTAAGCCTTGGCGATTTGAAAAGATACCAGTTTCTTCCCGGTTCTTCTGGCCAGTAAAATAAATTAATTCAAACCGGGGACGATTACTTTTGATTTTAAATTCATAAATGACGTTCATCAAGCTTTGTGTTATTCTACTGTATATCTGTATGTTATAACACTTATAACGATGAAATAAAGAAATTTGGACTTTGACTTTGACATGATCAATTGGGGGAAATGCCACTTTGGGAATGGCTCCAAAGCCAAAGGTTCCAAAACTCCGATCGGATTTTTATCGTCTAAACTGTTAACATAATAGCTGATAAACATTTAAAATCTGCGCTACGCCATCTAT
This sequence comes from Conopomorpha cramerella, assembly GCA_012932125.1. Lineage (NCBI taxonomy): Eukaryota > Metazoa > Arthropoda > Insecta > Lepidoptera > Gracillariidae > Conopomorpha > Conopomorpha cramerella. The sequence goes on from SJJU01012765.1 coordinate 8,076, forward strand.
GATCATCATCAACAGCCACATATCAACAGTCCACTGCTGGACGAGGGCCTTCCCCAATGATCTCCGTCATATGGGGTGAGATGCCAATAATCTCCACGCTTGGCAGGCGGGTTGGAGATCGCAGTGGTGTTGTGGTTTAACTCACACTCCCTGTTGCCCGTTCTCTGAAGAGTTCCCTTGGTCGCTTCTTACGACCTCCAAGACGGGAAAAGTTGTGCTGGGGTGGTCACACATGTATTCCATTCGCTGTCACCACACAGCCTACTTACACGTAGTATACTGATGTAATCTTTGTAAAGTCTCATTAAAATCCTTTAGGCAGTTTTCGCGTGAAAATGTAACACAATTACAGAACCCATACATCAATGCAAACTCTCGAGTTTACAATATTAATAGCATATCTGGGTTCTCCAAAGTAAATGAACAGAACACTCAGCCCTGTTCCCTCTTAGATAGGTAATAGAAGATCAATCAAGCTCAAGCCAGCAATTTAGCACGCAAGTTATTGCCCATGTTAACTGTTTTACAATAAGGAAACTGAGAAGTTAATCACCGCTTAAGGCCGATGAAGATGGATGCGGGGGACTTACTGGGTGCTATTAATGTGAGCGCCCACTGGACTAAGGGTCGATGCATGAGGGCATATTAATGAGGTGCTTTCTAAAAAAAACAATCTGTCATAGATAGTTGAAAACGAAAGAGATGCAACTACTTTATTTTATGATCGTTTGTCTTCGGACTAGCTCATTTGTTTTTTTTTTTTTAAAGAAATCTCTTCATTACTAGGTGACCCGAGCCCCGTCTTAAATCTGTTAGGGGTCACTAGTGTTAAAAAAAAAAACAATGAGTACCTATGTATTCGTAAAGGGAAACAACTATATATCACGTCCCATATGTATAATTTTGCTACATCGAAATACAACGTTACATGTTCTCGAAAACATATTTTCAGTAATCATAACATAACATTGCAATGGATGTTGACCATTAAATTGTAAAACGAATAAATGGTATATTTTATTATGTGCAATATTAGTGTGAGGTTTTCAAACTGTTCTTAGACCATTAGTTGTGCTGTATACCACATCCGGAGTAGGATCATCACAAAAGACGGCTTAGCACGTGCGTCTAGAAAGCCGCGACGTAAAATAAATATGCGCTGGGATTGGCTGGTTTGTCAAGTTTAGTGCGGCTTCATTTGTTTCAACCAATCGCATCGAGTTTATACGATTTGTCATTTCATTCTTGGAGTGTTTTGTTACTGAGGCAGCTGGGTGATTCGATTCGTTACGTTATTTCGAAACGTTATTCTGCCATAGTAAGAATATGTGCCCAGACAATCGTAATTTTTTATTATTAAGAACAAGCGTTTGACCACCATCCTGCCTGATGTTAAGCAGCAATGTGGTCTACGATGGATCACACTTTTTCATTAGGTACCTATTCTCCCGCGACTTGAAGACTTTCAGACTGCACTGCGCAGGAAACACAGACTTCGGCAAGTCATTTCACATCCTAGCGGTTTGCACTATGAAAGTAGATTAACAATTGACCGACAAAAAGGGATAAAAATATAGTCACGGAACGACTATCGATGAACCAAGTTTTGTAAAGATGGTTCGTCATCAGTCACATGACATCCACTGCTGGACAAGGGGCCCCCATGCATTTCATATTCATTTGTGGAGAAATGCCAATAATCGCCACGTTTTGGCTGGCGAGTTGACGATGGCAGTGGTTTAACTCACAGAGAGTGCTGCTGCCCGTCCTCTGAAGAGTTTCCTCGGTCGCATCTGACGACGGGAAAAGTTGGGGGTTCACATAGTACCTAGTGGTATGCGGGTTTCATCACGAAATTTTTCATCACTGCATGAGAATCGTGTTGCTTACATAGGCTCTGAAAAAGAGTCCCATTGGTACACGTCCAGTTCTGTAGTTCTTGAACCTGAAGCTTCAAGATTTCAAGCCGACCTTTTTTAATTATAAAGTCGCTAACCATCTTTTAAACTGTTTGGCAACCGTGCGAATAGAACACATGTGTCACCACCCTCATGTGGGATGAGATGCTTAAACGGCGAGATGGTTCGCCCGCTGTCACGTTAGTATCAATACGTGTAGGTTAGTATTTTTTTAAAGAAACGCGCGAATATGATATTAAAAGTTTAAAACTGTTATCATAGCGCGAAAATTAACCAGACAACGAAAGTAATCTGACGTCTGACTAAGGAACTATGTTAACTTATGTTTGTTAATTTACGTGTAGATAAGTGTACTAAAATGATAAATCTCATAAAATAGATAAGTGCTGTGAACAAAAAGCTTTCATTAAATGACAGTTTTCTTTAATTTCTAGAAAGCTAAGATGAGCTTTTGAGAAAATTGTTTTTTTATTAATAAAGGATTAAAATCAACATTACATTACTTCATCGTTGTAAGTGTTTATACATACAGATTACATAAGATTTTACATACAGATTGTAAGTGCTTTTACATACAGTAGCATAACACAAAGCTTGGAGAATGTCATGTATTTTATTTGAACGTTTAAACGTTCCCGGATAATAATTTATTTATTTTATGTGGCACAAGAACCGGGAAGAAACTATATTATAATATTGTTACGCCCGGGGGTCGAGATACAACGACTAGAACGCCGTAGAAGTGCGTCGAACATTCGAAAGATCGAGAAAAGTGTGGAATGATTCGGAAAGCAAGTACCTACCTAGCAATACAAGTACTTACTTACCTACTGTTGGGTAGGTGTAAACAGGCGAGCCGACGGTTAGGTATCTCATTATTATTATTACACACATCATTATTATTAGAAGTTTCGACTCGAAAAAACACCTAAACCTACTCGAAGATTCTGGATGTGTACGGCTGTTATATACATCGTCGCATTTTAACATAGAAGCCGAAAACAGATCACAGTGGCGTGCAATTGGAGAGGCCTATGTCTAGCAGTGGACAGGTATGGGCTGATGATGATGATTTTAACAGCGATACAGTTTCATCTAAACAGCGATACAGTGAACATCAAGAGAGAAAATTAACTGTGATTATGTGATTGTAAAAGTTTTTATTAGCGGTTTTAGTTTAACGATTGCAATTAGTTTGCGTAATTACAGTACAGTATAATTCTTGATTATCGTCATAGTGTAATTTTCTATCGGTACCCACCCCCCACGTACGTAACAATATACATATAATATTCGTTTTTTTCGTTGAATTTGTTAACAATTTTTGGAAGCTACGAGAATTTGCCTTTTAATTTAGGCCGACGTATCGCATTACCTTCGAAACCCGTAAAAAAACAAGCGCAAAACAATCATCGTGTACGGCTCTAATAAAAAAAACAACAGATAAACAGAAGCGACCAAATTAACGAACTTGCAATATGACACTATTAAGCTATCTCCCATTACTTTGCCTTGGGATAATAAGTTTTATTTCTACAAGCGTAAGATTGGAAATGGATTCGTGAAATTGCGTTATCTTCAAACCAGTAGCGGCTTAATCCCGCTGAAGAGCGAAGCTCCAAGTATCCAAGGTAAGATATATAGGTAAGTAGGTAGGTACCAGTTCCACCTACAGGAGGCTGTGGAGGATGTGGAATGACTTGCCATAGTCTGCGTTTCCAGCGCAGTCTTGAGGTCTTCAAGCCACGGGTAGACAGGTACCTAATGAACAAGTGTGCTCTATCGTAGACCACGTCGCTGCTTAACATCGGCCAGGATGGTGGTCAAACGCTTGTTCATAGTGTGAACCGTCAGGATGTGGAATGACTTGCCTTGTTGTGTTTCCTGCGCAGTATAATCTAGAGGTCTTCAAGTCACTGGGGTAAAATAGGTACCTAATGAACAAGAGTGCTCTTTCGTAGACCACATCGTTGCTTAACATCGGGCAGGATGGTGGTCAAACGCTTGTTCATAGTGTGAACCCTCAGGATGTGGAATGACTTGCCTTGTTGTGTTTCCAGCGCAGTATAGTCTGGACATCTTCAAGTCACTTGGGTAAATAGGTATCTAATAAAGAAGAGTGCTCCATCCAAGACCACATCGCTGCTTAACATCGGGCAGGATGGTGGTCAAACGCTTGTTCATAGTGTGAACCGTCAGGATGTGGAATGACTTGCTTTGTTGTGTTTCCAGCGCAGTATAGTCTGGAGGTCTTCAAGTTACTTGCACAAGTGTGCTCGTAGATCGTAGTCCACATCGCTGCTTAACATCGGGCAGGATGGTGGTCAAACGCTTGTTCATATAATGCATTAAAAATAAAACGATAATAGGATGTGCGATATTCTAAATATAAATTAAAAAGCTGTTAGGTACTTCATGCAGTGCGTCTTGAATCGCCGCTCAGTGATAGGTCTCTGTAACGCGATACTAACTTCAATTAATAGTCGGGGTGCGTAGTATACGTAAAATATTGAGATGAATATCTTTCCATATGAATACAATTTGGCAGAGAGCCCCGGGACTGCTTGTGTAGTAATGATTTTAGAAGTGTAGTCAAAAGTATTAAGAAGTCGTGAGATTTATCTTAATCATAAAACTCTAACAGGTTCTTTGTTTTTTATTTTTTTGTAACGTGGTTGTCACTGCACGTGTCGGCTTTTCTCTCCACTTGGCATATTAGGCTCTCTGTTAAATTGTTGACTGATTAATTGATACTTTTCTTAAATATCGTAACATCAACAACATATTCGTTTAACTTTGAATATGCAAAAGAAAAGTTTCAATAACGGTATACTACGTGTAAAAGGACCCTGAGTAATGGTCTTACAAATAATACTACTTTGCGGATAATGCGGGGAAATGCAAAAAAAACCATCTCCATACAAAATAGATTTTTTTTTTCCTCGGGAGACATTTTGTATGGGGATATTTTTTTTAATTCCCCATATTGTCGCCATAGTATCATTATACTTATTGAGACTTCATACAATACTTATGTACTGAATTCAATGTTTAGTTATACAGATAATTAATAGAGAATTAATAAATATACTGGGCTGTGGGAATTAAGATTTTTTAAAGAAACGCTTGGACGTGTATGGGCTGATGATGATGATGATGATGAAAGAAACGCACACTGCCATTATATGAATAGTTTAAACCGGATGTCAGCTCGTGACCACGGAACATGTAGCTGTGTCGAAACGTCGAGCAAATAACGAAGGTAAGCTGAATGCTTAATTTCGCGCCGTAATACCCGGTTTAAACTAATTATATAACGTATAACATATCATGAAGATCTGTTCTTAGAAACCTAATCTGTTCTTATAACCACATACTGTATACTAATCACCTTACTAAAACTCATTGTATGTAGGATAAAGTTGTATACCGTGTTTTGTCTCTATCACATCGTAAATTTTGCGAAGGTCTGAACTGACATGAACTTAGTACAATCAGTATCAATATCATTCTTCAATCAGTCAGTATCAATATCGTTTTTTATTCCGGTTCCAAAAGGAGGTACTTAAGAATTAACTTTTTGAAGTAATGTAAACGTAGGTTTTTTAAAAAAAAAATGATCAATTAATTTATATTGCGTGGTTTTACGAACCCACGGTAAAAGTGAAACTCCCTACTCCGCGGCCGACCGTCACGCGACATGCAACACTGACGAAAAAGTTTGAGACGATGTAATAAAAGTTTCACATAAATAAGATTTTTTATTAGGACAGGTTATATTGACAACTGCTAAAATTGACTCATTCTAATTCTCTCCCGCTCTAAAGAAACAGTAAACTTCGACTTTAAAGAATATGTTACTTAATCTCATTATTCAACATTTACTACATAAAGAAGATAATCCACTGAACACGCTGAAGCGCGTACATTACAACTGTTCGCTACAAACAAACCAGTACCACTTGACCTTTGCATTGTATGACATGTTCGCACAAAATTAGCTCAACATATACTGCAATTGTTACATAGAATGTATGGCTAGTTGCACACGATCGTGGCTTCACTCGATCGTGTTACGGCATTAATCGATTTTGCGAGAATTTCACTTATCGATTTAATTTCAATGCCATTTTAGTTGGGCCTCATTGAGCGGTATTTAGATCGGAATCGAAGATTTTCCTACAGAAGAATGTAAGAGTTATTCTGTGTCACGTGAGCAACATACTGGCCAATTAAATGAGAAGGGAGAGAAGAATTTTTTTTATTTAGTATAGGAAACATACAGAGTTCTTAGTACATAAAATAAATTGTATTAATATCGCCTTATCCAAAACAGTTTACATTAATAGTTAGTCAGTCTGAGTAATTAAGGAGAAAGTACTGATAAAAGTATTGAGTTATACTCTCACAGATAGAATAAGATATTAATACATTTATTTTTTTATTATATTTACTTTACTATACAGTGCCTGAAGACAAAAGTCTTCAATCAGTGTGTCCTACCTGTAATGACATACGGAGCTGAGACGTGGACACTGACGGCACGGCTGGCCCACAAGCTCAAAGTCGCACAGCGTGCTATGGAAAGGGCTATGCTCGGCATTTCTCTGAAGGATCGAATCAGAAATGAAGTGATCCGACAGAGAACCAAAGTCATCGACATAGCTCATCGTTTTAGCAAGGTGAAGTGGCAGTGGGCCGGCCATATTAGCCGTAGAACCGATGACCGTTGGGGAAACGAGTTCTCGAGTGGAGACCGCGTCTCGGCAAACGGAGTGTAGGACGCCCTCAGGCAAGATGGACTGACGATATACGCAAGATGGCTGGCAGAAGCTGGATGCGAGAAGCCGAAAACAGATCACAGTGGCGTGCAATTGGAGAGGCCTATGTCCAGCAGTGGACAAGTATGCTAATGATGATGATGATGACTTTACTATAATAGCATAATTATGTTTATATTAACAACAACATTTTGATCCTACTTCTTTATATTATGCATTTTCTTCATATTTTGTAGTTTTTATTATTTTCACAGCCTCAGACCAAACATAACTGGGCAAGTCAGAAGACCTACAGTCTATATTTTTTTGTCCACTAAAATGTATGGAGAATGATGTATGTACTTCTGGATCCAAAATCACTTTTACTATCAAAACGACAGCTTGGATACAAATTCACCCTGTTACGCACGTAAGGGACAGAAAATATTGTTCCTTACTTTTGCACTCCTGCTTGTTTTTATATTGCTGTCTCATTTTATTCTAAACGTCAGTGTTGGATTGCAAGAATAGTTTTCGTTTTTTGGTTTGATTTCACAGCATTATTATATTCATTTCACATTTCTCATATTTCATCGTTAAACCTGTGGATACTGATTTCTTATATTGATAACTAGCTTTCCGCGCGCGGCTTTGCACGTGTGGACTTCGGTTATATTGCGGTATAAAGGAATATTTTTGTTTTCCCTCAGGAATATCATTTTTGTCCGGGATAAAAAATATCCTATTATTTAAATTGGACTTCTAACTATACGTCTGCAAAATTTCAAAGCAATCGGTTCAGTAGTGACGGCGTGAAAGCGGAACAAACAAACTCACTTTCCCATTTATAACATTGATAATACCGTGAACATTTGCTTAGCAAGTGCCTCTGCTTATCTCGCTTTGGGATTAAAAGGCGTTTTTATTATATTGATAATAAATTAGATGTAATTATTGCGTATCATATTTAACAATAAATTTTATTTGATATTGCATTCTGTGATGATTTGATATACAATAGTTAACATTATTTTCAAAATAAAGTCCCAATTATTTTATCATTTATTTACTTCTTATTGGGTATTTTACGGCATCGTTAAAAATTACCGCAAGTGTACACGACCCAGAAAATAACCAATAAGCACTTACAATTCTTTCACTGAAACTTCTTAAAATCGCATGAAAAATTGCCTTGCAGTTTTTGACTTCAAAAAATCGAATGAAAAGATGGTTTGCAGTTAGAAATTAAAATACACACAATATAGAAACTACTATTTTATACACATTGTCGATTGAATAATCCCGATCCCTCCTGTGGTCACCGCGGTTCACCCGCGGCTGCCCTATTCCCAAACGTATCGAATTCTAGTTTTCGGGGTATTTTTGACAGCTGCCAAATCAACAGTGACAGTTGTTGACGGTGTCAAGTGTCTAACGACTTTGTTGGCCCTCGGCACCTCAGTAAGGTGTTTTTAGACGATATTATTTGGCGTCTGTGGTCCAGTTGGTCGGATACTTGACTTGTAACCGGGAGGTCCCTGGTTCTAGTCCGTATACTGGACGTGTACCAATGGGACTCTTTTTCAGAACCTATGTACGCACCGCAACGCTGGTACGGTGAAGGACAACGTCGTGATGAAACCCGCACACCACAAGGTGTGTGAACCCTATAACGGCGATGCATGGGCTCACCCCCTGTCACGTTGGGTTAAATACGCTTGGTGAACCGTGGGTACTTGCTTTAGCAAGTGCCTCTGTCTACCCCTCTTTGGGATTAAAGGCGTGAAGTGTATTTATTTTATTTTATTTTTTTTATTTTATCGGTTAAAAAACGATCGTGGACAGCTAACAGAAGACCTTGCAGAAGTTTTATAGTTACAAGTCGACAACGCACATCTCCTAGCCCACACTGGCATACAGAAAGACAATAGGTTAAGCAGGTATAAGCATAATACATTAATTTAATATCATTGCGCCATCTTGCCGATGATTTGTAAAGTGGCGCCAAAATGGCGGACAGATCGAGGGCCTGGCTATGAGGGCGGAAAAAATTTGCATAGAAATTACTGTGGAATGTTTTGCGAAACGATCACCTCAAAAAGAAATATGTCTAATAATTCCTCGGTATATTGAAGAGAGTTTGAAAAATTTGTGGATATGAAATTTAGATGGATTAAAAAATTTTCCATTCCCGGTTGAATTTCGGGATAAAATGTGTTGTTTGTTGGTTTATTAAGATTTTATTATTTTTTTGTCGTTAATATACCATTACTTGTTAGCTTCGCACGGGTACAATTCTGCACACTTCATTAGAAATCGCTAATATGTTCATTCTTACTACATTATGCTCGTATTACACATATAAACCTTCCTAAAGAATCAATCTATCCACCTTTTTTTTTTAAGAAACGCGCTCTGACATACCCGTTTAAACTTTCAATATAATCTATCTACCTACTAAATAAACCGCATCAAAAACCGTTGCATAGTTTTAAAGATACATGGGGAAAAAGGGGGATCCCCTGCTGTGTCCCTATGTACACACATCAAAAGTGTCTAGGGATCAAGAACATTTTTAGCTCTAAAAAAATCAATCAAATCAAATCTAATCTTCTGGATTGGTCTCCTACCTAATTCCCCATGCCTGTATCAATGACTTATCACCACATTTTGAATAAATTATAAATGAATTCGTAAGATATATTCTTGATTGCAATCTTCTAAAATATACTTGATCCCTAGACACTTTTGATGTATGTATGATGTATGCAATGTGCAGGAAGGGATTGTTTTATACTAGGTTTGTTGCTGTAATACCCTCTGATAGACAGAATAGATCTTTACATACACAATTTGCTTTTAAAACTTCACAAATTCGAAATCTATATTTAATGTTTTAATGCGTATTTTACCCAACAGCCTCACTGTGCCCTTAACTTTATTGCCACTGTACTTTCGAATTAAAGCGAACTGTTTTTCGCACTTGACATTCCGAGTGGTTCCTCTGGTCAATGTGGCATTGCAAAATCGACCTTATCACCTTTAAGAGAAGAGTTTTAAAATACACTAGTGTTTGGGTACCTACTAAATGATTTGTATTCCGAACAAAGGAGTTTTAAGAGCCTGCTTCACGTTGTATGCACAAGTAAAGAAACTTTTATAGCTTGTGTTGTTTGTTC
>SJJU01012770.1:0-10631 GCA_012932125.1 Conopomorpha cramerella
CATGCCCTACCCCCTATTCTAACCTACTTACCCTTAATTAGAAGTAGTGGGAAGTATCCATAGAGTTTTGGTTAAAAACCATTTTGATCTTCAATTTCTACGTCGATTCTGGTAAAACTGCCCCAATTCGGTCTTTCTCGATGATTTATCACGCGATTTCTTACGTCTGAGTTAAACATCATTGATTTTATTAATTAGGTACAGTCAAGGAGTGCAGGAGCGAAATACTTATAATAATGGTATTGTTAATTTCTTAGAGTTTGACAGTTAACTCTATGCAAATATTGATAACCTTCATCTTAAATAAATGTCTTATTCCCTTAAATATTGCAGTCTTTGACTGTACTGAACATTCGGGCCTAAGTACCAATTTCGACTTTTCCAATAGACAATAAAACGAAAGTAAGGGAATTTATCAAATGACCTTGCAGTGACAATCAAATTAACCAATAGCGAATTTTTGGGTCAAGCGAAAATAGCCATATTAGTTCATGAGTTTTCTTCCCCATAATCATCCTCTCGTCCACGTTACCAACAACCACTGACCAAATAATTTACGAATTATAGGCACACCTTCGTGTGTTCGATCGTACGTTTCCACTGGCTACATGTATAAGAAATCATGTTTGACATATTATATTCATGGTGGTCAAAAGGCCATAGTGATAAAAAAAATTTAGGTACACGGTTACGTATTCAGTATTTTGCGAATGGCTACCCAAATCATTAGACATAATATATCAAATATGTTTTCTTCTGCATGTTTGGCCCGTGTAAACTTACGGTGTAAGAAAACAAGCTATATTTGTAGGATACAAAGATTACGAAGAAGAGGGCACCACAAAAATATGTGCTAAATAATAACGTATTCAATAATAAATTACAAAATGTACCTATGTAAATAAAACTATAATTAGACATTAATGGACAATTAAACGAATTAAGATTAATATAAAAGTTACCTAAAGGCAAAACACACATTTTATTTTATATGAACAACTCACCTGCGCATGAGCAAGTTCCTGACTTTGTTCTTCCACACGAAGATCATGAATATAATGAAGCCAAGTGCTACATTGAACATGTCCAACACCAGCCAGTACCAATTGGAACCGCCCACGATGGTCGTGATGAGCTCGATCGTCCAATTGATGCCCATCACCGTGAACAGCTTTAGGTAGAGGCCGTAGCTAAAGAAGTGCAAGATTTTCTTCTAAAGATTCAATTAGAGGATAAGGAGGTATAATCATCGTAGGTTCACGGTTTCGTGTGATCCAATTGATATCTTTACATTACAGGGTTCCTTCAGATAAGTATCGATGTAATACTTTAATTTCTACGAAACGTATCGTTACAATCTTCCCATATAAACGTAATTCTCATTTTTTTTACTAATTTGCGGCTAAATATAGTATTTTTACACAAGATCCGATTTTGTAACACCATAACGTACTATACGGTTAGGTTCCTTTAGTTTGGCCCTGTAGAGCAGGGCTACGGCGTCTCCCCTGCCTGTCGTAAGAGGTGACTAAAGGGGGGAAATAGGGGGTGTGGGTCACCCGGTCCCCCTGTCGGGTGTGAGTCCGACATCCCAATCACTCCCCTGGGCGGCTGGGTATCCATAACGCGGATTTCTCCTGTGAAATTACTAATCTTACGACCCGTTTTCGACATCTACATAATATGGATCTTCACAAACCGTTGCTTGTCTCGAGTCAAGCGGTCATTTCTGGACGACTCGGCGCCCTTCAAGATGGCAGTCTCCTGGCGAATGGAGCGGATGCGGCCGGCGGTGATGACGAAGAGCACGGAGTTGCACACTACCAGCACTACCACAGGCGCGTAGAAGTACACCATCTCAGATTGCCATGCTGTTGGACAAATTAATATTACACTCGACAGTAGTTTGAGTCGTTCAGAGCTTTATCTGTCACCCAAGATAGGGAGAAATAGATCACAATATCCTTGTTCGAACTGTAGTCACCTATCGTCTCAATAGGCCTTTATATTCTTTGGTTCTTATAAGTTACAAAGTGTGTATTGATAAGTTAAACAGTTTAACTTTGATAAGTTAAACAGTTTAACTTGGTTTTCAAAACAAGACTCGATCGAATACTGTGCTAATTTTAAGTATGTATGTATGTGTGTAATTCAGAATGTTCAGTCTCGATTGTTGCATGAACAGGATGGCCCATGGGGCAGCCTCACCCGTCATACCTACATGGCAGACGAGGACCTACCGAGCGTGACAGATGGTGAGGTCATCGCTGCTACCCACACATTTTACTTTACACACCCATTACCCAAAGGGACTACGGCTTCGTGTTCTGTAGCTACCATATACACTCTCTGTTAACCACCATATTTACTTTACATTATTTAAAATGTCTTAGGTAACCGCAAAAATGTGGTGTAAGTAACTGAAGTAATAAAACTAAATAAATATTTTTAAATTCAGCACCATTTCAAAGTTACTTTGATAACTTTATTATCAAGAATTGTCAAATCCATTCTTTAATCCTTAAAACGAAGGTTCGCCTTTGTTTATTGAGAAAATATTACGTACCACTGCAATGGCATGTTGACGGTCTTATGTTTATGATTAGTCGCTTACCATCAAACCAGCACTTCTTTTGTCCGAAATTAGGTTTGATGAGTCCTTCAGGAACATTGTCGGAGAACTGCATAAAGGCGAGGAAGGCGAGGAGTAGCACTGGAATACCCCACGCGTACGCCCCGTACGCCAAGAATCGACGCATTGTAGAGCCACGATGGGAGCTACCCCGGTAGCCTCTGAGGAAATAAATGCTTCGATAAAAAGTTTGCCCTGGGTGAATAAAAAATTGTCAGCGTTCCATTTCCAGAAAAATGCTATTAGCACGAGCAAAGCGCTTCACCTGTTAGACCTACCGTACCTAACTACTAGTCAAAGCCCAATTTTATAAACATGACAAAAAGCAGTTTTTCAAAAAATATATATAAGTAATAGTGGGGGTTCGTTTTGATATTTTTATTTCATCATCAAATTTGAAGAAGGTTGGAGAAATTATAAAAAGAAGGTTAATATACATATATTTAAATTTAAATGGAAATGATCAGGAAATAGGGGTCAGTGGTATTATAGGTCCGAATAACATTTCTGCTTAATACGTACATATTTAGCTACGCAAAGAAAATATCTAATCATTATTAACAAATATCATCATAAGCTATTAAGTATGTAGACCCTAATCGGTAAGAATAATAGTACCTACTTTTAATTGCCTAATATTTTGAAAAGTATTATCTCCACGAACTCTCCCTCCAGTTCGGCAGGATTACTTAAAATCTAACTTAGAAGCAGCTGCGAATTATTTTTAGCACATTATCAGACCTTGAGTATTCATATTCCAAGTCACTTCTTACGATCTTGACCTTATCGATATTATGTAACCGTTGATATTTGTCGAAGTAAGTTTACTAAGTATACCTGTACTGTACATACTCATACGAAATGAGGATACTTATACATAGATAAGGTTCTACGAAGATACGGTTCTAGTTAAAGAAGCCTGATAATAAAATACTCAAGTCGAGAGTTTCCATTGCAGCTACTGATTTCAAAATTGGTACTGATGGTCTTTTAATCTCAAGATTGTACAAATAGCTGCAGGTCTCGGTTGTTGTCTCGAGAGTAGTCTTAAATCTAAGACTGTGATGTGGGTTTATTCATTGTTTCTCGCCTCTATTACCTAGCAGATAATATATTTCGGCGTCTGTGACGAACACCAGATACTATTATAGCCAGAATCAACACTGAACATAAGAAGAACATTGTGTGTAACTAGTGTGTGAATCCTTGATACAATATTATTCATTCGTTCGGCCTTCCTATTGTTTAGAGGAAATCGGGCTACGTTTTCATCCCACTCGCTTTTAAGACATCTTTAAAAGACAAAATGTGTCTCTAGAATCTGACGGGGAATGGAAAATCGCGGGATGGATAGCGCTCTAGGTATTTTTTTTAATGCAGAGAGAGAGCGAAGAAAAATGTTGATGTTCCACTACAGTTGAGAAATAATAACGGACCATCAGCTTAACGCGCCGTTCGAAGCAGAGGAATGCTCAGAAATTAACAACGTCGAAACGGTCATCTGTTCAAATGTGTTTCGATGCATCTAGACCTGACACTATTCCGAGAGTGCAGTCGACAAAAAACGAGGCCCATCAGTTTTGATGACACTTCTTACTTATATCTCTAAAATATCAATAAGGTACCTTTAAGTCTATAATGAGAGGAAACTTTAGGATGGTAGGCCAGATTCTTGGCCGACTGTACCTAGCATATTCTTAATAACAAACTGCACAGATTTACTTGATTGATTTCACTTTTGTACCAAAACTCAACAACAAATTCATCGTAAGTTTACATTTTAGTCTTACTCCATTCTACAAAGTGTGATTTTAAAGGACGGTCTTTCTAAAAGCACCTCGAAGACACAAATAACCAAATTGCCGGATGTGGCAAATACGTGACTAGTGAGCGCAATCGGTATAGCGAAATGCTTTAGGATTCGGGATTTGGACATGGCAAAGTAAACAGACGTGGTGACAGATCAAATTGGGTCGACTTCTTACTAGCTCGACACAGTAAGAGAGTTTTTTTTCTTCACAGGTGTTTTGGCGAACGGCTAAATATAGGAAAAATATACAATGTTATGTAAGAAGACGTGCTTCAAAGAAAATTAACGGATATCCTGTGTACACAATGTGTGAAGTTGTGTACATAGACTATACTCGCGGCGTTTGTAGCCAGCTAGCCATCTGCTCTATTGATTGTAAAATCTTTATCAAGTCATGATTTAAAATTTACCGTAAACCTACATTTTGATTTTCATCATCCTTGATTTTTAATAAATAAGAAATAGTAATTTCTAATTGACATTAATGTATTTTCCTACTAAACCAACGAATACTTTACCGTAGAGATTCCTGCGCGAAGCCTACACTCCTTGAGTGAGCACAAACAACACAATTTTCATTAGTCTCCGACGACATGCATTGTTGGGTCACTTGTAATCTAAACTACTGTAGCATCAGGTGATACATTGCGTGCATGAGGAATAGGATGAGTATTCATGCAACGGATGTTATGAGGATTTTGCGTAGGTAGTTCTAACATACTTTTTTTTATTTGGTTCACTAAACCAACTACAACAACAATGGTAACATTATTATTGGTATCAACATGACAAATAACAAGATATAGTTGCGATCTTATTGAAGTGGACACAACATGCACATTTTTACCTTTTTTTTAAACTATTACTTTGTTACGATGTTACAACATTCATTTTTAACAATAAATAGGTGCTTATGGTTGCGTTAGGTATACATAAAAGAAAAAATACAAATTAAAACATGTTGATGAGCTATAGGAAATCAAGTATTTAACTACCTAGTTTCTTTGTAATCTGGTAAATCAATACCTATCCATTTTACGTGCAAGATCAGCAGAGAAATACTCTAATTACCTATTAAGTATTTTTTCACTTTTAGTGAGACTTAGTAGTTGTAATATATTTAAAAAATATATACCTACTTTAGCGAGCCCTTTTTTAGCCGATAATTTTAACTTCTATCTCGATAATTTAGTACTTAACAAGAGAAGGATATAGGTAAGTATAAAATGACATGCTGTTAAGTATCTTATAAAAGCAAATTAACACTATATTTTGTTAAGTGAGTTTAAAGATGGATTACACTAGGTATTGCATAATGCTCGTAATTTCACGCTCATCATGTGATGTACCTATTCCATGCGAGAAACTAGTTAAGTTTCCTGATTGGTGCTGTTCATATAGTTCAGTAAGTAGCAGGCATCAAGTACGTTACCACTAACGAGCATGGCGTGAAACAACCTGCAACTCGCATGGCGCAGGCAGTGTTTAAAGTTAACAACTTTGCTTCACTTAGACAACTGGTGTAGCTTTTTGTCTTGTAAGTTATTGGAAAACGGTTTTAGGTTCAAGTTTTGCTTATATTTCTTTACATTTTCAATGCCGTGGTCACGAGCTGACTGATTGGCAAATGTAACTGTGTCGAAACGTCGAACGTATGTTGCTATGTAACAGTGGCGTGCACTGGCCTTTCTGACAAGGTAGTAATCCCCAAGGATTGACACCTATGTATAGGTAACTTGTCTTTACGAAACATTGGTACCTATCTATCTACTCACCCACAAAACACATCTTCGTCATCCTATGTCGTGAATACAACAAAAAAATCTAGCAATAACTCTATTATTAGGTCGGGTAGCCAAAATACTAGGTAGGCAGTGTCTTTTTGCCTATATGGTGTGCACGCCACTTCTATGTAAGAAAGCTTATCTATGTTTAATTTCGCACAACGCAGGTTTAAACTATTTATATAGGAAAAAATCCTCCTAAATCTAATCTGATGCGTGGGTAGTGACTTGCGAAACAAAATCTAGTCATGTGCGTGTCTGCTAATTTACGAAATTAAATCTAGTCATATGCGTGTCAGGTCTGACGCGTGTCTAAATATTTGTAAGCCATTTAACCCAGATGGCTTACAAAAATAATTTTCATTAAATGTATTGGGGTACCTACGTGATATATATGTGTTTCCAGGGTGGGGCCTGTGACACGAGCAATTAATTCTAGTGTACGTTATTTCGACCTCTTACATTAGTCTGATGTAATCCGAATACTTCAAAGTAGGTGTACGTTGTTTCTGAATTAATAGAGTAAATATTTATATTTTATATCAATGAAAAAATAGAAGAGCTTTTAATTTTTGGTTAGAGAACACCTTTTCTTAAATTGAATTTGAAAGTCTAACGCTACTTATACACATCAAAAGTGTTTAGGGATCAAGAACATTTTTATAATCTAGTAAAAATCTAATTTATTTAAATCAAATCTAATCTTTTGGATTGGTTTCCGACCTAATTCCCCAAACCTGTATCAATGACTTATCACCACATTTTGAATAAATTATGAGTGAATTCAGTTTTTGTAAAATATATTATTGATTGCAATCTTCTAAAATGTAATTGATCCCTAGACACTTTTGATGTGTGTATATGAATTGTAATAACTAAAAATGTATATTCTCAAAGTTTTCTCCCCTGTTGCAGGCCCCACCCTGTACAAGTAATAAGAATGTTTGTAATAACAATATTTGACAGATGAAAAAGGTTAGGAAAAGTAAACATTACACATTACAACAAGTTCTTTTCATATTATCGGCTAGGGAAATACGAGTATAGTATGTATTATATAAGCCAGCCATGTTCTGCTTCCTAAATCTAATCGGAGCAACGATAATAAACAATACAGCCCTATAACATTAATATTTACAAAATGCATTATTGTATAATGTAAATATTAACGAATACCTCAACGGTAGGTAACTATTTATTTTTTCAAATACTGGAACGTATTAATATCTATCGTTTCAATGTAAGAAAGTTTTCAATTCACAAAATGCTATGATTTTGTCACACTACTTATGTTGAAAGTTTAAAACGGGTATTATAGCGCGAAAATTAACAAAACGTAGGCATTCAGTCAGTTCGTGACCACGGTACATGTAACTGTGTCGAAACGTCGGGCAAACAACGAAGGTAAGCTGAATGCTTATCTTTGGTTAATTTTCGCGCTATTATACCCGTTTTAAACTTTTAATATCATGTCAGTTAGCGTTTCTTTAAAAAAAAATTTGATTAAAACATTGTCATTAAAACATTGCTATTGTAAATTTAGATCTAGATTGTGACAAGTAAAAACTTAATGTTAATGACCAACTTGAGCCTAAGGATGGTAGACCAGAATGTTGGCTGACTGTATAGAAAAGGTTCTACAGAAGCACTTCCACTTGGGATTTAGGTGTTACCTGATTTTTCGTAATCGTAATAAAGGAAAAGTAAAATAACATAGAAAAAGCATCGAATGGAACTAGGCAGGCATCTACAATTCTACATACTATCTATGTATGTTACAGCAAAACACGTACAAAGGATTCTAAACATAGTCTAAGCACAACATTTACTACGCAAATAGATACCTAAAACGAAATGGTAGAGTCAGTGAATTATACGAGCATTATCTGTCACCAAACTCCAGTACAAATAAAAAAAATGTTCGGGCAACCTTGAACATTCTCATTTCCCAAGTGTGCTTAGTTGCTTACAGTGTTTTCCGAGTTGTACTATTTGTGGACAAGCAATGTAACTGTTTAGTCAAGCCTTTACCAGCGTAGGCGCTTTGTTGTTTAACCGAAAAGGTCTTTTTACATTGGATCATTTTAGTTTATCCAGAGCGGAGTGTCTAGAACCACTCTAACATGGACTACGATGTAAAGGAACATTGAAACTCGGATCGTCCGCGTAAATTGTTTTAGAGTAATGTACCTAAAAGTTGCCAGAACAAGTTGGAAAGCTACGAGACCTACAGCCAGATCGAACTGCTCCGGGACTCCGGTATGGCCGACCTGCAATTAGATGGCCGATTTGCTCCAGTGACTCTTTTGCCGGGAATTCTCTGTGGTCTTATTTTACTGCTCGCATTGCAAAACAATAATATTATCTATTCCAAAATAATATTAGGTAGGTACGACTACGGTTAAGTTATGTAAAACAGATATTAAAATGGGTTATTTTAGTCGAGTGTCAAAATGTGAAAACTTCTATGAACAGTGAACGTTTGGCTTGATAAGTGAAATTTATGAAATATTTCGAATTTTCAGGGATTAAATTACTATTGTAATATTATTTGCTCCCGTCATGCTGACGAGAGTCGGCCCTCGAAGACAATTAAATACAAGAGGTTACTTGGAATTCTCGTATTCGGGCACTTGAGTTTAATCGTACATTTGAATGGCTGAAGTTGCGCCATTTCTCGAATCTGTCAAATAATCATAAAATTAACTAAATGTGGCAGAGGCATGTTGAATTTAAATTCATTTCAAGCAAACCAAATAGCGCCCCGTTTTCAAAAGTCTTTACTTGAGTAAAATGTATGTGTCTTTTTTGCCAATTGAAGGATTAAAGAAAATAAAAGAAGAACTGTGTTATTGGGTTAAAGTATAACCTTACTGTCAACTAACCTGAAAGTACGCCAAATGTCGTAGCACATCACGTTCAACCAGAAAAAGCTCGTCTGAAAAGCGTAGTACACGATGAAAGCTGCAAAAAATATATCCATTTTAAAATAGAACATCGGCACGGTAAAGTAATTTAATCTATTTATTTTACCTAGTTACAAAATCTAGAGATAACAATTTACCTCACGTCCATACCATTGACATACACTGTTGAACATAGGCCTCTCTTAAAGGGCAACAACGGTCGGTCTTACCTTTCAGCGATGCGGGCTCAAAGCCATAACCCAGATCACCAGACCCCCTTGTTAGAGGTCTACCTACTTCTCTTTATCTATACAAAATACGATGATTATATATCCTAGATAATCGTTATTGCGTATACCTTTAATTCACTATGATTGTTTATGTTTACAGAAAAAAAAACATTAAAAGATTTTGAAAATAAATATTTATTGCCTATCTCCGCTAGAGTTGCGGACTTCAAACATATCAATTCGTCGAAATTGTGTTGTGATATTATTTATTTTGGAATTGATTTTCAACAACCTATCGTCCACTTGTACTGTGAGCATCCAACAGCTCAGCTTATACTAGATTAGCCTCTCATACAAATTCCAAACACACACACGTGCCTTGATTATGTTGTCAGATCAGAATATCTCGAGGAACGCCAGCGCTAATATTTACGTTATCGCTTGCGGTCTAGACGTAAAAAGAATAGCAACATTCAATCAACAACATTAATTGTAAAGAGCTTTTCAACGCAATATTTAGTGCCGTTAGATTTTAACTACAGAAATTTCCGGTATAGCTGGTTTCACTTAAATCCGGTAAATATTATGGGCCTTACTAATAATGGTGGAATTGCTATTTCGAAGATACACAAAGCTTAACTTAACTTGTCAGTTGTATGTCAAATACGGAATAACAAGTTCTTGCAGACCTATAATAACCGTTGTATAAGTGATAACGCGTTTATTGGTAAGGGGGTTAGTGAGTATGTAGCGTATCCCCGAGGAGATACTTTTCTATCTCACATTTTTTTTGTTTTCTAACACTTGCTTTGTAAGATATTTTTTTTAGAGATTTGCGCGGGAAGCGATAAGATGAGTGAAATTGTATGTTAATGTGGTGGATTCAGTGTATTAATGTGCGGTGTTGAAAAATAATGCAGGGAGAGTGAGAAGTGAAGGAGAGGAGTATTTGATCAATTTGTTATTCCCGCGTATTGCTTCACGCAGCACAGAAGTGTTATGGTCCACCCTCACAATAGGCGCATCGAGCTGAGGAAAAAGCCTCGTATTATCTTCACCGTATCTACATCCACCCTCATGTTTTAATGTTTGACCAGACTTTGACAATTGACAACTTTATCGATAGACGGTGACATTAACATCGTCTGTCTATAAAATTAATACTTGACTAATAGCAAATCGATCCGAGTTCACATGAATTAATTAATAAATAAATATTTTACAACAACACACACATTGCCTTCATCCCATGTTAAGTAGCTAAAGCAC
>SJJU01012773.1:0-10845 GCA_012932125.1 Conopomorpha cramerella
CTTGGTGAACCGTGGGCATTTGCTTAAGCAAGTGCCTCTGCCTACCCCGCTTTGGGATTAAAAGGCGTGAAGTGTATTTATTTTTTTATATTTAACGTGACATTGTCAACATACTTTTCGCACACAGCGTGTCTCGGGTACTGATGGAAGATCAACGCTGAGTGTTGTGTTAATCCACGTCACTCCCAGCACACGCTGAATCAGAGCCCTTTTGCATTTGTCACGTCTAATCCTGTTTACTTGTGAATTTCTGTGTTTGTCATGTCTAATTGTTCAATATTTTAGGAATAGTTAGAATGTAGAAATTAGAGCAATGTGACACCTAACATCGGGTCCATTCTCTCTTAAATTGTAGAAATTAGATGAAAATAATTCGTTTTAAGTCCTATCTGGTTCCTTTCGCACCCTCCGACTGTAGTAAATACAATTAGTGTACGTGTCAAATGTAAATAAATAAAAACACACATTGTACGATTTTAATTGATTTTATTGGAAACAAAATAATTATGCTATATCATATTGCACGGGACCATTGGCCCTCAAGTTCGCATACACTTGAGCAAAACCCACTTACGCTTACAACCGATTGACACACAAAAGCTGACAGTTTGACACGCGGCGACTGACAGATTGACACCTGTCAGTGTCGTTACCTCTCGCAGCAGGGACGCCCAGCGTACTATTCTGCTTTGACAATAATTTCTAAAGTAAATCCGCGCGAATTTCGGCGTATTTCATTAACACATGAAAGTGTACAAAAACTGTCAACTTTTGGGAATCGAAACGACTTTCAAATATTGAATCAACATTGTGAATTTGACTATATTTTACCTCGGGCTCTATTTACACGTGGCAAGTTTCTCGATTCATACAAAAGGCAACAAAATACTCGAAATCGTGTACGACACGACATTCAGCTTAATATCAGAAAATATAGTTCGACAAACCAGTCTAATGTAAACGAGCCCTTTAACATTTCACGCCTTGTATAATTATCATTTCACAATATCAACGAATTCAAAACAACAAAATAAACTAAGGGTCGGTCGTGGCGAAAAGCTCCCGACAGACGCGTCACTCTGACGTGTGGACAAGAAAATTAAAATGGCGGATTAGATGCGGCGCCATCTGTCGGGAGTTCGCGACCAAAACCAGTCGTGCAGTTGGGTTTGTGTAGGGGAGAAAACGCGAAGCTGAACGCCTCGTACTCTGAACGCTTGACTCACAAGAACCAATGCAAGTTAACCCTTAACCAGGCAGAGGGAATATAGATCCCACCTAAATTTGAACCTTAGTCCGTTAAAATAGAGCCTAAAATCAATTAATTTCAGATAAACCTTCTGCCTGTTAAAGGGTTAAGACAATTCGTCACATAACTTGAGTGACATCGATTATCCAATCTTGTTTTGTGCCAAGCGACACTAGCGCCATCAAGGTACTGATACACGTGCTAGTAATTAGCATGCTTTTGCAGCGATTCCCGTAATATTTGTTACGTGTCGAAGCTTCGAGATATTTTACGTCTCGGTGGTTACTTACCGTAATAGCCCCAAAAGCGTGCCACTAAGTAGCATGTCTATCAGTACCTTTAGTTCTCGAGTTTTCTCCCCCCATTGGAACTAAGTAGATACAGAGAGACATGTTCTAAATACTCTATGGTCCCTTTACCTCTTTGGGGATATGAGGCGGTCTCACACCATCGTGTTGCGTTATAGAAAACGTTCCTGTAGTCCCATTCATTCCTTGTTAGACAAAAGTAAACGTTATTTTGTACAGTACAAGGCTCATTTTAATTTTGCCACTTTTTTTTGACAGATTGAACATATTTAAATTAAAAAGCGGACAAAATAACCACTCCCCTGAACTAGAATAGGACAAATGAAATCACTTATTCAAGTCTTCTTTTACATTATAGAACAAATGTGACTAACAGATAAAAATTACTATAACGCAACACGTAGGTCAAAGTAGTATTTGAAGATATAACAGGCCAATATCAAGAAAGACAGGAAATGGCGACGCCGTTCAAACCTCGAGGGTGATTAATAGGACACGAATTTACCCTAGGGTAATTTCTTTAGTCCCAAAATCTCATAGTCAGTAAGTACAGTGACCAGAATTTCGGGTGTATCCCACTATTTCCATTTTCCATTGCAATTTGCTAAGCGTAACCACAGCAATAGCAATGGAAAATGGAAATAGGGGTACACCCAGAATTTCCACTGATTGGTGATAACAAAATAGGGTCCGATCCGATCTGCACAAGAGCGAATTTTTCGATCCGACTAGTACATTAAACACTTTTTATCTGAAGGAAACGAATATACTTTTATATTCCAAAAAGTACTACCAACTAGGAATTATTTCCTACATTATGTTTAGGGTCAAATCTCCTTGTGGCTTAAACAAAATCGCCATTACGCCCTTCACAATAAGGACCATCATACTCATGAATGCAGTTAGTTGCCCCATACATGATTTCTTCATCAACAGGTTTCATTTAAAAATAAAAAATCACCGAATCAACACAATTTCTATATAAAATACATATGTTTTTTTGTTTTGTAAACCAGTACAATGATAAACAAGCCTAAATTATACATATATATAATTTAGAAATTCATGAGTTTTTTTGTCAAATATATATTGGTAGGTATAGGAAACTGAAAAACTCAATGACGCTAGAGTCAAGTGTCCCCAAACAAAGTGAATGCATGATATCTACATTAATAACGATTATAAAGAGGAAATATTTGTTTGTTTGTCTGGACTCAATAGGCTCCGAAACTATTTGACTGATACACTATCCACGGTGACCATATATTTGGCTATATTTTATCCCGAAATACCAGTGGCGTGCATTGGCTTTTACGACAAGGTAGGCAGTAATACCCAAGGATAGACACCTATGTATAGGTAACTTGTCCTTACGAAACCTACCTACCTATCAACTAGCCCACAAACCACGGGACCTTCGTTAGCCTATGTCGTGAGTACAACAAAAAAGGATCTAGCAATAACTCTATTATTAGGTCGGGTAGCCAAAATACTCAGGTGGTCAGTGTCTTTTTGCCTATATGGTGTGCACGCCACTGGGAAATACCCACTGTATTGAGATAAAACCGCGAGTAACACCACACGATACAGCAAGCAAAAAATATACCGTATTATGAGTTTATAGAGTATTCAGACACTTATTTATTTGGGGACGTCTTGGAAGTCCTATGTCCAGCAGTGGACTGAGATGATAAACCATTCACGAAGTATCGGAACACTCGACACTAGCGCCATTAGTACTTTAGTTTGCCACAACATTATAGAAAACTTTTCGTTAAAAGCGCGAAACAAAAAAAAAATACACTATTCATTTTTATATATGAAAAATATACTATGTTTCTCTATATAAAAACACTTTCATTTCATTATTAAGCGCTTGTTGCAATAAAAAAAAATCAATAGGTACAATTCTAATACGCACTACTAAATCATTTTACTACATTCTTTAAACAAAAAAAAAATGAACGGTAAATAAGTCACCGAAAAAAAAATATCCAGTACAAAAAAAATGAGATTCAATTTTGTTTAAAAAGAACAACTCCAGCCATATTGTGTTTTCTAATATTAAAACTATTACACAAAAATGATCTTTATTATGTCGTTGTAGAGTTAATAATCTTCCATACTTTTGACATTTTTGTTGGAGGGTCTAATTCATTCATTTACATATATTTATATTTTGATATTTTGAAAAAGCCTAAATCTAATTTGGTGTCACCAAGTCTGTTTTATGGAGGATCTTACCGTGCGTTTCCACCAGCGAAACATGCAGAAGAAAACATGTTTGACATGGGGCTAGTGAACTGGTCATTTGTACGTGAAATACGACATAACCAGCGTACATGGATATGTGTTGTTTTAAAGTCATAAATGACGTTCATCAAGCTTTGTGTTATGCTATGCATCTGTATAACACTTATAACGATGAAATAAATAATTTTGACTTTGTCAAACAAGTTTTCTTGTCAATGTTTGGCCGGTGGAAACGTAGGGTTAGATTATATGGAAACGTTTGTGGGTCATTACCCAAAAGATCTCGAAATGTAACCATAAGGATCCCCAACAGTCAAGATAAGAAAGTTTGCTTTTGAACATACAACAAGTCCCAGAATTTCCAATTTATTGGAACTAGTGACACCAATAGAATTAGACCCTTCAATGTTATATGATCAGAACATTTTTCCTTATACATTTCTCAAATCTTAAACATATTTGTGCCAAATTACCTTTCAGATCAATTTTTTAACTTATTGAAACATTTAATTTCAATCTTTTTGTATCTCTTAATTTATTGCTGGTAGTTTTATAAATCGATCAATGGAAAATATAGTTATTGATACATATTATGCTATTTCACTGGTGTGCTTTTGGAGCCATTTCCATAATACATGTCGGGAAATACTCTATGCCTAAAACTGTTTTCGTATACCCTAAAGTGTTAATTTCAAGTCGAATGTCTCGGGAATTAAAAAAATGTCTATTTTCGTACAAAAAGCAAAAAGTAACTGATCGGCTCAGTAGGTTATACAAAAACAGTACACTTCGGCTTATAATATCTCCGATTCAACCTGCATTTATGTACATATCGAATGTAAAAGGACCCCGAGCAATGGTGTTAGAAACGTTGTTGGGCTCGTGTCAATATGAACAATCTGTTGCGACAATGCGGGGAAATCGTTTTTTATTTTTCCTCTCCATACACAAAACAGACAATTTTTCGTATGGGGCTGGATTTCCCCGCGTGGTCTCCAAGTAAAACTTGTTCGTATTGACGAGCCCAACAACGATTCTAAGACCATTCATTGCTCGGGGTCGTTTTACACGCAGTAAGTAAAACATTGTTTTAAGAAACGCACACTGACATAAAAGATTATATCGGGCATTACGGCGAGAAATCTAAATATATAAAAGGAAAAGCTGACTGAATGACCGACTGACTGACAATATCAACGCACAGTCCAAACGGCTAAAAGTAGACGCTTGAAATTTGGTACGGGCGTAGCTTAGGCACCATAGGGGTGCACTAAGAAAGGAATTCCCGAAATTCCCACGGGAGTGGGAATAAACGGGAAAATTCTTTTGTATGAAAAATCTAAACGGCTCAAGTTAGACGCTTGAAATTTGGGATGCAGGTACTACTAAACTACGCGAATGAAATCGCGGGGCGTCCACTAGTAACGTATACATTTTGCTGTGTGAGCGGCTCGCGAGCACGGCACATGTAACTATGTCGAAACGTCGAGACCAAACGACGACTGTACTATTGTCATTGTTTGTTCTGTGTATCTGTGTTATTGTTTTTGCACCGTAATACCCGACATAGACTTTTACTATACAACATTAAATGAAAAACGTTGGCAAAACTCTTGGAAAATCACCCAGCACATGAGATACCAAACAACTTTCCCCAAAGAGTGTGTCAAAGAGGAAAAAAAAAAATTTCACCTCGTCTTACAAACTGACAGATCAGCTCAAGAGTTTATGTTGCATATTTTTTTTAATGAAACGCGCACAGACATGCGCGGCGCACTCGCGGCAGTCTTAATATCATCCTCATGACTCTGGCACAGAGGGTGGACTGTCATATACTGAAGCACTGGGAGAAACTGCATGTTAGCGCGTGTGCGCATTGTTAATTTTAATAATTGTTTTTGTATATATTATTATTGTGAGTGTTATTTTCAATGTTACTTAGTTTTGTTCTGTATAGTTTTTTTTTTTTCTTACTAACATTTATGTACCTTACTAACAAATATGGATTTCTGTCTGATGCAAATAAATAAATTAAATAAAAAATTATAACTCAATATTGTTCACCGGGTGTATAGGCGCGAATATAATCAAAAACAAGCTCGAGCTTACCTTTGTTATTTTAGTCCACTCGTGAGCACGACGCATGCAAAACTGCGTCGTAACGTCGAGTAATATAACAAAGGTAAGTTCGAGCTTGTCTTCGATTATATTCGCGCCTATACACCCGGTGAACAGTATGGAGCTTTATGTTGCAATTTGTATGGGGAAGAAATTTTCTTTTCGTTTTTGACATAAGATTCCTTGGGGAAAGTTATTTCGTATCGTGGCTTGAGACTTTTTTTTAATTTTGAACAAGCGTTTGACCACCGTCCTGCCTGATGTTGAGCAGCGATGTGGTCTATGATGGAGCACACTTGTTCATTAGGTGTCTATTCACCCCAGTGACTTGAAGACCTTCAGACTGTACTGCGCAGAAAACACAGACTATGTCAAGACTTTCCCGAGTTACGCCAACATTTCAAATTTGAATTTGTGTATTTAAGTATGTGCGAAACATCAGTTTCCCTACACCAACTGTTAAAATTGAAAATAACAATAAAACTGTTTATTTATACTCTTTTCTCCGTTTCGAAATAGCAAAAAAAAAAAGAAAAATGCCACCAAAATACAATAATCATAATACCATCGGGCAATAATAACATCATCTCTCTCTCTCTCTCGCACATCGTCTGTCACACTCACACGCTCATTCAGCAAAATATTCACTACTACGATATATGTATGTATATAACTAGGAATCGTTCTGTCTGTTTGTCTGTAAAACTGGCACCTACAGAAGCCTTCGAAAGAAAATAAAATAAATATGCGATGTGGTTGGCTGTTTATCAAACTTGTTACAACCAATCGCAGCGCGTTTTTCGTAGTGTTAAGCTGGTTGGATAAAACGGAAATACATACAGCGCAGTTTGATAAATACCCTTCTTCTAAATCAGTCTACTGTTTTTATAGACCGTAATTGGCTTGGAAAACAAACCCATCGACAAGTCATTAGGTTAGTTCCGGTTAAATAAGATTAACCCTTAATACAACAGGACTTATGTTGTTCTCTTGGGTTTTAACTACCTAAACTAAAGTAACGTAATTGTGAATGTTTATATTTCCCAAGTATTATTCGTTCCTTCCCTTGCGCCACTACTCAGGTCAAGTTACAGTATTTTCGCAATTATTTTTGTCAATTATTTGTCCATATATGTAGCCGTGTGGTGACGGCGAATAGAATACATGTGTCACCACCCCAGCCCAACTTTTCCCGTCATGGGGGTCGTAAGAGGCGACCGAGGGAGAGACGGACAGCAGCGCTCTCTGTGAGTTAAACCACAACACCACTGCGATCACAACCCGCCTGCCAAGCGTGCCGATTACTGGCATTTCACCCCCAAATGACGGATCTCATTGGGGGAGGCCCTCGTCCAGCAGTGGACGTTATGTGGCTGATGATGATGTCCATATATACCACTTGGCCAGTGGAACTTGACCTGAGTGGTTTCAAGTGGAAGGGGCGGCTTTTTTTTTCGTTTTAGACATAGATTCCCTTGGGGAAATTTATTTATCATGGGTTTGTACTAATCTGGTAAACTTTATATTTGGGTCTCAGGAATTATAGAGGAAATACTTTAGTAATCATAGATGGATAGAAAATGAAAAGAAATATTGGAACACTTTCATAACATAGGATTTTAAACTTTGCTAACAAAGTGTACGCGTTAGAAAAACCCTACTTTACAATTGGACATACAGACAGAACAACGTTCACCTCTCACTTTCATTAATACTATATAATTATATGTATGTATATTATAGTGATAAGCAAAAAAAAACACGTTTTCGATTTCTTTTGCGTTTATATCGGCTTGCTAGTGCTTGGTGGTTGGACGCGGGCAATGTAGGCACCACACTTTTAAGATTGGTTAATAAATCTTTATGTACTAATTCTGGTATGCAGAAAGTCCAATATATGTGCTCTATAACATAGGTGTTGAATCATTTTTTAAATAAACGCGCGCTGACATTATATTAAAAGTTTAAACCGGGAATTATAGCGCGAAGATTAACAAAAGGTAAGCTGAATGCTTATCTTTGGTTAATCTTCGCGCTATAATAACAACTTAGGTTCAAGTTACACCTAGTTTATTAATAAGCATTCAGCTTACCTTCGTTGATTAACCAAAGATAAGCATTCAGCTTACCTTCGCGCTATAATACCCGTTTTAAACATTTAATATAGTGACAACTTAGGTTCAAGTTACACCGAGTTTATTAGTAAGCCTGTTAATATACATCGGTGTGTTAGTTCCAAGGGTCAATAGTGTGGCACCCGCATGAACCCAAACTCTAAACTATTACGAGGATATTGAAAAAAGAATACCTTTTATTTATTTTTTTTACCGAAGTATTCATAAAATCGACCAACTAGTTGAGTTATATAATCTATATAGGTCATGTTCGAGTGCATGAGCGCTCATACACCCTGTCATGAGTTGAAGTGGTCGCCATGCCATGAAATCAAACGGAAGAATCATCAACGACTTCTTGGTATTTAGCGTATTGACGCAGCTTTTGAGACCTTAACTAGCAGTGCACTATTGGCTATGTGCAAAGCGAGTAGTGGCAGAGAGATAACGACCGCAGCGCACAACACGGCAGAAATTGGAAACAAATGCGGTTGATCAGCTGTCAAGTGTTGACAATGTTTACATTGTTATTATTTGACAGCTTCCGCAAATGTTGTAAACGCTACGCGTCGCCACCGTCGCGCACATAGCCAATAGCGCTGTTTTAACTTTATGAACACCACGCCAAGTCTTGTATTGTCGTTCTACATTCATATCATAAAGAGGACATGTTTTATTGTGTATTTACATTTGAATATGCTCCGAATTATGGACAAAATCTTTCATGAATAAAATTCGATAAAACGTTACGAGAATTCCGTACTAAATTTCATACCGTATTAAATTCGTTGATAACACTACCCGAGCGGATTCGGGGTCGATAGCTAGTCTATTCATTATAAAAATGAACTTAGAAATACTTGTAAGTTCTGAACGACTAAACCAACTGTTGACACAATATTTTTGTGCAGACAATTCGATACCCACGGGAACGGCAAACCCTGCAGGACGTATTCTAGTCTAATTTATAAAAATGAATCCCTATAATCTCTTGCACACGGCATCACGTGTGTAAATATATACTAATTATGCATTATTTACGGTCATAGAGCCCTGAATCATGTCATTTAACTGACAAACGTAGGTACTTAAATTATACATCGAGGCTCAATTCTCAGCTGAGACCCATACTCACGAGACTGTTTCTCAACTATGAATACGAATTCTGTGCTGCATTTCGTTAGTTCTGAGACTTAGGATCGACTACTTCTTACGACTCTGAATTCCAGCCTTAGACTGGCTGGACGTAAACTAGCTAATAAAATATTCCTCAGTATAGAGTTGTTTGTCCCACAAACACTAATAAGCCAATGGATTTAATCACAGTTCGAAGACAAACCGCGCTTTGACCACCGTTCCATACACGAATATCACAAACCCCATTTCACCGTTTGTCGAGTACTTTCCATGGCGGCCATTTTGATTTCTCATGTGAAATATTACATTAATATCTCCAAATATCTGAGCGATCTTTATAGATTATATTATAAAAAAGTATTTAGCTTCTAGTATATTGTATTTATTATTATTC
This sequence comes from Conopomorpha cramerella, assembly GCA_012932125.1. Lineage (NCBI taxonomy): Eukaryota > Metazoa > Arthropoda > Insecta > Lepidoptera > Gracillariidae > Conopomorpha > Conopomorpha cramerella. The sequence goes on from SJJU01012773.1 coordinate 9,574, forward strand.
TTTGAGTATATTTCAGTAATTTGGCAAGTAAATATTATTTTTTCATGTCTGTTATTTTCTTACTCGAAAATATTTACAATCATAAGGAGCCATTTTGAAAATATTTGAAATTATTCTACAATGATAAACGCACACTAATTGTTGAAATACACCCATAAAGTAATAATAATTTGACGTTACTTGAATTTAAAGCTTTTTTATAATGACTAAAATATAATGAATTACCTTGATATTTGAAGATTTCTGTGATATTTGACAGGATACAAAATGACCGCGTAAAAGGACCCTTATATCACATTTTTTAAATTTGAATCAGATACTTTTTTATGTTTATATGAATAGTCAAACAAATATTAGTTTGTAGTAAAAGAAATGAATCAGGAGTGGCAATTACAAAACTCAATGGAGACCCACCTACTGAATTACTTAGCTAGTAAAAGCTATTCACTAAGAACCATTTTTGCATATTTCTCACAAACGGATAGGATACATTTTCATTCGTTCTACTGCATACCTGAGATTTCCATATTGTAAATCTAATTCCATAATACTACAAGAAGACAGTTTTAAAAGTGGCTGTTTAGACAATTTCCTCGATAACATTATTAATATTACCAAAAAACATACGTATGTAGTTTGAAGACACACGGCTTCCAGCGACAAATTTGTAGGGGTGTTGCATGGGTTCATGTTTTGTATGACAACGGCGTCACGCGCAGTTCGGAAAGATTACAATTCCTCCTTTAACGCCAACTGAAATATACAAAATTCTTATTAAGTATTACACATACGCAACGCAACGCTCGTACGGTGAAGGACAACATCGTGATGAAACCCGCACATACCACTAGGTGTGTGAACCCTATAACGGCGATGGGCTCACCCCCTGTCGCGTTAACCGTGGACATTTTCTTAGCAAATAGCTTAGTCTACACCACTTTTGGGATTAAAAGGCGTGGCACTTCTTTCAATATTGAGTTGAGAGAAAGTTGTTGCAAGAACTTTCAGTCAAAGAAGGTTTGATTGATGATTGACCAACGTAGCGTAAATTTTTTGAGAAAATAGCAAACTAAGTTAAAAAAAAACCTCATTAAGAGGTGGAGCAAGGCCTGGTAGTCGCTAAATTTAGTTTGTTGCTAAACAATAGTCAACCTTTACGCGTACAGAATAAATGCCGTTTTAAAGATAAACCTATTACGACAGGTGCCAAGTAATTTGTTACTTTAACACCACCAAATAGAGTATATTTTACATAAATCACCGGACAAAATA
>SJJU01012776.1:0-21673 GCA_012932125.1 Conopomorpha cramerella
CCGGCCATATTAGCCGTAGAACCGATGACCGTTGGGGAAAACGAGTTCTCGAGTGGAGACCGCGTCTCGGCAAACGGAGTGTAGGACGCCCTCAGGCAAGGTGGACTGATGATATACGCAAGATGGCTGGCAGAAGCTGGATGCGAGAAGCCGAAAACAGATCACAGTGGCGTGCAATTGGAGAGGCCTAAGTCCAGCAGTGGACAAGTATGGGCTGATGATGATGATGATTCAGTACTCGCGCGCCAAATTATCCTTGTCGTACTGTAAATATATCTTACGTAAGGAAGATGATAAAAGGTCTTTTGGTAATCAGGTAACTGGATTATCCTAGATATGACGTGTTGTTTTTGACTTTATCTGCCCACCCCTCATGAAGACAGACGTGAAGATAAAGTATGTAATCCGAATCTGGACCCTTCAGCGAAGTGCTCCATCGTAGACCACATCGCTGCTTAACATCAGGCAGGATGGTGGTCAAACGCTTGTCCAATGTGTTTATTTATTCATTTATTCACATTTGTCACATAGGTATGTACAAGTTACATTACAAGAGAAGGAACAGCACTATAAAAGAAAACATTAAAAATAACAAATACCTAGATAGAAAATAGACGAGTTGGACGTGGCAAATGCAAAAGGGCTCTGATTCAGCATGTGCTGGGAATGATGTGGATACACGCAGCATTCCCAGCGCCGATCTTACATCAGTACCCGTAAAAAATACTTTTTTTTAAACAAATTCTGCGTCAAAAAAGAGCGTCTGTGGTCCAGTTGGTCGGATATTTGACTTGTAACCGAGGGAGTCGCGGGTTCGAGTCCGGCAACTGGACGTTTATCTTTGGGACTCTTTTTCAGAGCCTATGTACGCAACGCAACGCTCGTACGGTGAAAGAAAACATCGTGATGAAACCCGCACACCACAAGGTGTGTGAACCCTATAACGGCGATGTTCTCACACCCTGTCACGTTGGGTTAAATACGCTTGGTGAACTGTGGGCATTTGCTTACTAAGCAAGCAAGCCTACCCCGCTTTGGGATTAAAAGGCGTGAAGTATATTTTTTTTTTTACAAAATTCTGCATTGTCCCTCAGGACGATTTGAACTTTAAAGTAGAAAATGTATTTAAAGCCAATTCCAACAGTAAATATTAGGATCTATTCAGAAAATTTGTTCGACCGAGCTCTCTCAATGTCAACAAAAATTTCTGTTCACAATTATCTGCACCAATTTAACATGGTCTCTATTGACGTGGAGATTCCATTCACGTGTGATGTCACAGTATACCGGACGCTTCCTCTGGTGTGTTTTACTGACACTTCGTTACGCCGATGGGTGCCTTCCTGCCTCCGCACAATGAAATTCTAGGGAAACCGTAATGTAAATGAAGACATGAAAATTATGAGGCATTAGCACCAACTCCGGGACCCAGACTAAATAGGAGCTTAGTTATTCCAAAAGCTTCGAATAGGCACCCTTATGAATAAAGTTACAAGGTGTTTGTTAGGATCCTGTTTCAGAGGTCTACCTCGTATCTGTCCCGTACCATGAGGTGAGGAGGTTAGGATCAAAGCGTATTAATTTAGGTGTAACCGAATTTGATGAAAAAAAATAGGAAAACTTATACTACTCTTAGGCCCTTTCAGAAGAAAAACATAAATAATCCATTCCCTTGTACATATATGAAATCTATTATTTCTCAAAAACAATTTTAAAAATAGTACATGGTAGTGAAGTTATATAACTTCACTACCATGTACTATTTTCAAAATGTACGGAAACCCTTAGGGGAAGAAAAGCAAATTAATACGTTTTGATTCTAACCTCCTCAGGTCATAAAGTAATAACTAGTGAACGCATCGCAATTTCATTCGCGGAGTTTCAGTATTTATAACACCTTCTATCATCATCGGCCCATACTTGTCCACTACTGGACATAGGCCTCTCCAATTGCACGCCACTGTCATCTGTTTTCGGCTTTTCGCATCCAGCTTCTATCAGCCATCTTGCGTATATCATCAGTCCACCTTGCCTGAGGGCGTCTTACACTCCGTTTCCACTCCTTTACACTCAGAGTTAAAGATTATCAGAACAGAAATCAAATCAAAGTCGAAAGATTAAAAAGCAAGGTCAATAGATAATATCGTTTAGCCATATTATACTATAATTGAATCAACAATACGACTAAAAAATATTTATACGTTAATCGAGCTCATGGTATGCCATTCTGATCTTGAGGGTTTGTTTTGTCCTCATCATCATCATCAGCCCATACTTGTCAACTGCTGGACATAGGCCTCTCCAATTGCACGCCACTGTGATCTGTTTTCGGCTTCTCGCATCCAGCTTCTGCCAGCCATTTTGCGTATATCATCAGTCCACCTTGCCTGAGGGCGTTCTCCAACTCCCGTTTCCACTCCTTTACCTCAGTAAAAGATTTTCAGAACAGAAATCAAAATCCACTCTTCACTCCGTTTGCCGAGACGCGGTTCCACTCGAGAACTCGTTTTCACCCAAAACGGTCATCGTTGTTCTTACGGCAAATATGGCCGGCCCACTGCCACTTCAGCTTGCTAAAACGATGAGCTATGTCGATGACTTTGGTTCTCTGTCGGAACACTCTCTATACTGAGAGTAAAAGGACACCGAGCAATGGTCTTTAGAAACGTTGTTGGGTTCGTCAATATGAACAACTTTTACTAAAGCAAAGCAGAGAAATTACGACCTCATGGTACGGGCCCAGGTCACGTGTTTGGAAGTGATATTCAGGGGTGCCTTTGTTCATAAAACAGTTAGGTTTAACTGTTTGTTATTCCTGACTTTAGGGTTAAGGTCGCTAATCCCGTATTCTAAAACAATTACGAGTACTAGAGTTTCGCTTGAGTATAGTTTGGCTCTTTTACATAAACACAATAAGAGTGGCTCAAATGTTACTTAAAGAGATCTGTTTGAGGGGAGTTTCAAATAAATAATAATAAATATTTTACAACAACACACACATTGCCTTCATCCCATGTTAAGTAGCTAAAGCACTTGTGTTATGGAAATCAGACAACGAGATATATTTTAATAAAATAATAATAATAATAAATCATTTATTAACAGACACCAGTCCATTTGCGTTAGTAGGTAAAACAGACAGTAAAAGAAAACTTAAGAACTATGTTAGTGGAAAATAAATCTAAAAGCTATACACATTATTATTTTTTATTTGGCTTGTGCAGCAGACCAACCCAGTGCCCAAGCATTGGACTATCGAGTTTGTTCGCAAATGTTCGCAGTAGGCTGTTGTTGGACTTCTGAAGTCTGAGTCGTGTAGACGCAATGCGTTTTCTCATGATGGCAAAGAAGTCGTCAACCTGTGCCTCCGCAAACATTTGCGACGCACTGCAGTACCGAGCCCTTCTCAACAAAAAACGAAGTGCATCATTGTACTGGACGCGTAGTGCGCTGTATGTGCTCCGCTTGTAGGAAACCCATAGACTACACGTGTAGAATGATTGACAAAAGGCTCTGAAAAGTGTTAGTTTAACTTTTGTACTACACTTGGAAAATCTACGGGCCACCATGTTGCAGCGCACAGACAGCGCTCTACGTTCTCGCTCGATATCTTCATCATCTGATAGTTTCTCAGTGAGTATGTGACCTAGATATTTAAACCTGTTGACTCTTTTGAGCTCTACAGAACACAGCCTTATATGTGGCAGAGACTTTGGTATTTTTGTACCCGATGTGAATATGACATATTCGCTCTTGCGTGCATTATATCTTAGACCATAAGTAGCAGCATAATTTTCACATATTTGCAGCAGCAGCTGCATGGCTTTGGCCGAGGGTGTCAACAGCGCCATGTCATCTGCATAGCTAACATTATTGATGGTTACTCCATCGACCGAACATCCCACGGCGGCGCTGCTGAGCTCCTCAATCAGAGCGTTTACAAAAATATTGAACAGTCTAGGCGACGTCAGACCACCCTGCCTCACACCACACTGAAGTTTATACTCACGACTCAAATCATTACCCCATCTTACATAGTTTCTTTGATTTAGGTACCAAAACCTAAAAAGGGCTATAAACTCAGAGTCAAGGGTAGTTTCAGCGGAAAGCTTTTGCCACAATAAGTCATAATTAACTAAATCAAAAGCTTTACTTAGGTCGAGAAAACAGCCATAAACTGGTGTTCTCCTGTCCGTATAGTATCTGATAGTCTGCTTGACACACAATATCGCGCTCTCTGTTGAGACATTCTCCCGAAATCCAAACTGGGCGTCACTGATCGTCGAGTTGGCTGATAGTTGTGTGTCAAGCAAGCCATCCAACACCTTCGCAATTATTGTAGCCAGAGATATCGGGCGATAGTTATGTTTATCTGTGACGTCTCCATTCCTATTTTTAACTATAGGTACAACTACGGTCTCCATAAGCTTCCTAGGTAAATAAGAATGTCCCACACAAAGATTATACAGCAAACTAAGCACCCTGCATACATGATTTCCAGCAAACCGTAAATGTTCGATGCTAAGGCCATCGTGGCCGGGCGACTTGCCTCGTTTTAGTTGTTTGATAGCTTTGTTTACATCTTTTCCTGAAAATTTGGCATATTTCGCTCCGACCACTACGTCCCGCACCTCTACATCCGACTGCGAACATGAAATTGGCCCTATTTTAAAATGCTCCTGAAACATATTTGCAATATTTTTGGGCCCAGTTACACTACCCACAGTGTGTGCTAGGGGTAGTTTAGGGTTATGCTTAGCCGTCTGCCTCCAGAAACCAGGAAAGTCTTTAGCATCACATTTCGACGCTAAAATATCCATTTTAATTTGGTTCTCATTATTTTGACACCATCTCAGTTTGTTTTTAAAGACTTTCCTACTCTCATGCATTTCCTGATAGGTCCTGCCATAAGACGGCCTGCCAGACATATTCCATATAATATAACTAAGTTTCGCAGTCATATGAAAGTTACGAACATGTTTATTCCATCCTATTATAGGTTTTTTCTTTATGTTTACAACTTTGTAACATGATATAGACGCATCAATAAGAACCGTCACTATTCTCTCATATAATGTGTCTATTAGTGAACAACATTCTTTTTTATTACATATCTGGTCACAGCAATGTCTAAATTCATCGGGAAAGTCAATAGTTCGCAATCCCTCGTTACATTTCTCAGTATACAACTCTATCTGCTCGACAGTTCTAGTCCCCCAGATCACACCATTAACCAAGCGACTTTGGGGTGTAAAAGATATCCTGGGTAACACGTCAAAATTACAGACTAGCTTGAGTGGAATATGATCTGACCATCTGACATTATACAACAATTCAAAAGTTTGTACAGTAGAACGTGTCACATCTGAAACCAAGCAGTGATCTAACCACCGAGTACACCCATGAGCTTCACTTACAAAAGAATGAGAGTCATTAGGAAGGACGTCTACGTCAGCACATACCCATCCTACTTCCCTACAAAAGCTTAACATCTCAGTATAGAACAGCTCACCGGGATGAGCGTTCATGTCTCCTGTGATGTAAACAAGTTGACTATTATGACTCTCAGTTATCGCGTTAATCTCTGCTAAACAGTTTGTAAATAATGGCAAGTTTTTTACCGAGTCCACTGGCATATACACAGAGAATACGATCATAGTAAAACCTCGTACACGGCACATTATAGCACATAGTCGGTTGTTATGACACTTAATCACTGTCACTGACTCGAACGCACTTTTCCTCCAAAGGATAGCTACTCCACCGTACGGCCGACCGCGCAACACGCCCCCTTCCAGGTCCATGGCTGATATACCAGTAGCTGCAAAGTCCGTGTGCAGTGCTGACAGGTGCGGCAAGTCATTGTTCAGCATCCACGTTTCCTGTAACGCCACTATATCGGCGTCATCACAAAGTTTATATACACATTGTTTTGACCGTTCAAAAGATTTGCAATTGAAAGAAACTATTTTACATAAATTATTATTGTTGTTGTTCGCCATTTTTTATAGTTGTAAATGCAATCTCGACATCATTAGGCACGTTATCTAAATTTCTTCTTTTAAATACAAAATACTTTCTAAAATAAATACCATTTGGCCACAATTCATCTCTTTCGAATAAATAGTACTTATTTCTAGGAACTAACATTTTATATGAGTCATAGTGCTTACAACGTTTTGTTATTATTTTTTCAGGATTTACTATTAGACTAGTTTTTTCGAAGATATAATCAGCGATATCTTTCTCAGTAGTCTCGCGGGATACGTTATAAACAAAAATAGGCATTTTCATTTCATCCGCTGCCTTAAACTTTGAGTCCTGGCTTACTAGAGCCGTGCCGAGCTTTCCTATAAATCGCTGCCGATTTTGTTTCTTAGACGTAACAGTAATCCAACCTTCCTCTTTGTCACAACAATCATTATCAGTTGCACCTAAGTTCTTGTGTTTATCACTGCGTTCTATAGTCCGCAATGGTGTCTTTCTCCCTTTTTCACATATATTCATCTCGCTCGCCGGGCTTACCACTGTATGCGCGCGCTTAGCGACCGCCGCCGCTGCCTCATTGGCCTCACCGTCGACGACGGTGGGTTTCGAACATAACATTGTTAAGACCGCAGTAGGGGCCTCCACGCGCGCCGCCGGTTCTCGCTGGGTAAGTTTAGGTGAGATGTTCGACGCGACAGTGGCGTATGAGTGAGATGCAACATACGATGAGTCCGCGTCAGATGCTCTTGTCACTTCGACGGTAGTCTTGTTAGCAACTGTTTTACTCGAAACTTCGCTGTTTAAAGCGCAACTTGAGGGTAGAATTTCAAAACTTGCATGGGGTTCTTGTGTTACTTCGGATTGTTTCTCGCTATCAAAGTGCACACTTGATGATATTAATGTTGTTGGTCTGAACGACATGTTTAGAAGGCCCATAGGCCCACTCATGGCGTCGAATGATGTGTTGTTCTGACTATAAGCACCTCTCTTTGTATTGACATTGGCCACGGAATCCGTTCTATGATAGTAACTGCCGTCGTAATCTCGTTGTGTCTGTTTTTCCTTCAATATACTAATTTCGGCAGTTAGTTTCTCAAAATCAACACGATTCACGTAGTCTTTTGCAAGATAATCTCTCTGGATTTCCTTTAATTCATTCTGTACAGTCACAATATCCTTGAGAAGTCTTGTCACATCTACGTGATCAAAATGAACTGGGGGTAACTTATGTAGTTCTTTGGCAACGAAGATAGGCATTTTATCTGTGTCCGTGTATTTCATGAGTGTTACGATATCGTCTATGTCTCTAGATACCTTTTTTTGACCTTTTCTTTGTGTTTTCCGTTCCGCAATGGAATCAAACAACAAGTTTTTTGCCGTCTGAATTTCAATAACAGAAAACGCAGACACACAAATAGCTGTTAAGCTCACTTCATCCATCACATCAATTTTATTTTGCACAAACGCCAATGTCTCATTAATCACAATATTGCACATATTACATTTTAATGTTTTGGAGGAGGCCATTTTATCGAGTTCAATGACCTTCCACGCTCAATTTGTCATAACCGGTATCACGTGCGTCTACTTCCGCATTCGCGTTACGACTGATATTTATATATATTTTATATTTATTAAAAATTTTTTTCTTTTAAATACATACTTATATAAATAAAACACCCAGACACGCCCAACAAGTACTTAAAAGCTCATCACTTAAATTCCTGCCAGCGGTGGGAACCGACCCACGACCCTACGGAGCAGAGGCAGACATGCTGACCACTACACCAACGGGCCCGTCAATGTATAAAACAACAATTTGTAAAAGTTATGAACTAAGTACGTCACTAAAATATAATATCCAACATTGTTTGAAGGTGTAATTACGATACGCTCTTGCAATTATACGCTTCATTTATTCAACACTAGCCTTCCGCCCGCGGCTTCGCCCGCGTGGATTTCAGTTATATTGCGGTATAAAGGACAACTATAATAAAACTTATCATTCCTACCGAAAAATCTAAGTTAACCTCGGGAATATGTAATATTTTTTCCGGGATAAAAAGTACCCTATTATTTAATCCGGACTTCTAACGTTATGTATGCAAAATTTCAAAGCAATCGGTTCAGTAGTTACGGCGTGAAAGCGGAACAAACAAACAAACAAAGTCAATTTCCGATTTATAATATTAGTAAGGATTATTCTAAAGGTACTTTAATACTAAAAGGTACATAACATACCGTACAATATTGTACAGATGTTTATCTCAATTGTAATTGCTCGATGCCTACAACTCACTATACAATACATACTTCTTACTAATAACGCATGTTCTTACCTACCTATTATTTTTTATTACTATGAACAAGCGTTTGACCACCATCCTGCCTGATGTTAAGCAGCGATGTGGTCTACGATGGAGCACACGTGTTCATTAGGTACCTATTCACCCCAGTGACTTGAAGACGTCATTACACATCCTGGCGGTTCGCACTGTGAAAGTAGACGCAAAGCGTTTGGTTCGCGTAAATGGTAAATACACCTGGTATGGATGACGTTTGACGTTTGACTCCTTCCACGTCATGCGATCTTGGGCGGCATTCCACCATCCTTTGTCGTGAGACACCAGCTCGTCACTCCAACGCTTTCTGGGACTGGTCGTCCCAGAAAACGTCGTCTCTTACCATTTGTTGGTAACCATTCTGTCGTTTTTTTGGCCCAACGTGGTTTGATTCTATTCGGGCGACGTGGCCGGCCCAGTCGCACTTCAGCTCAGCGGACCTCCGCCACATCAAACACCAAGAAAAATATAACACAACAGTGACAACTTATGTCAAATTCAAATATCGCACAGTTGGAACAAAAGTGACACAAAACAAAGTGTGTCGTTTTATGAAATTGAACCTTAACATATAAGATACAAAACTTAAATTACAAAATCGGCATGTTTCGTAATGGGTCCTTTTTGTTCTAACTATGCGATATGTATATACGAAAAGAACGTGGGTATGGAAAATGAGCCTACAGCCAACATTCCCCACCCCAATGCTGCTTCAGCACTCGCCACTCACAGGGATTCGAGCAATCCGCGCCGCCGAGCGTTTCAGCACGCCTGTTGCAGTGCATCTACCATACTAACGCGCTGGTCTTTGCCCGGGTAAATCTTTGTGATGATGCCCTTTGGCCATACGTTGCGTGGGGCATCTGGATCGGCAATGAAAACCAGGTCCCCTACCTGCAACTGGCGTTGTTCGGGTATTAACCCAGGAAGAAGTGGATCACCGAACTTTGGAATATGCTCTGGAAGAGTTTTCCTCAACCATCTCTTCCAGAACATATCAGTCAGGGCCTGCGCTTTCCTATGTGGCTAATGATGAAGTAAGCTAGTTTTTTTTTTCAACCGGAAACAGAGCATTTTTTCCAACATCCCGACGGATCTAAATTGACTGCCGCAATTTAATCTTCAGTGTTGCCAACATAATGATTTCCTAATGTTACAGTATTGTAATGGCGTATATTTATATCACAATAATAAAGCAAATTATACCCTATTGTTGTGGAGGAATTATTATGAAAACTTAAGTTCTAATAGTCAAGTATGGCGTTTATCTATTATTGTGTTGGTATAAAAAGGACTATAGGAACCTTTGTACGGGAATACTAGTAGCAAAGAATCATAAAAATGACATGTATAAAGTAGGATGCGAATATCTACAGCGATGTCCACGAGATGAATCTAGCTCTCCCACTCTAAACGATGCAAGATGATAGAGAGAGTGATACAAATACCCACCTACTCGTTTAAAAATAGCGATGACAATTGCACTACTGTTCAAATGTTCAATTTTTCTGAGACAATAATGACCACATTTCAGTGACTTCTCGATTCCAGTCGTTAATCAAACTCACGCCTTCTTCGCGCCGCATGCCAAGCGATTCCCGTCCTTTTCATTTTAAATTTAATACCTCCAAAGCCCACCTCCATGCGAAGCTGGCGCGTTTCGGCAGCATATCATTACAAGCGAAGCTATTACAAGTCGGCGGAGAGCAGAGATTGCTCCTGCGGTAGCAACCGCGCGCCGTCTCAGCCATTCACCACGTAGCTCACAAATAGTTTCGGCAAAATGGTAATATAGGCGAATACCTACGTGGTGGGTACAGTTCGTACATAATTTCAAGAGGTGTGGAGTATCCTAAGTTTTAAGATACCTATAAGGATTTTTGATTTAGTAAAGCAGTTTTATGTGTAGGTAGACCAACCCCTGTCAGATTTTCGGGCTTACTGTCAAACTTTGTTTGGAAAGTATGACAGTAATGACAGTTCTAAGCCCGAAAAACTGGCAGAAAAACGTCAAGGAAAATTCCCCATTGTACATGCACAAAATATCCATCTAATACAATTATGTAGAACTAAGAACGTAAGGCTTTAAACGAATCGCGATGGAAGATGGTGGCGCCACTTCCTGCCCAGATGATATTATTATATCTACTACGTTACTTAGAACGGCTGGAAAGTTTTAATAGGGATTTCGAGAGCCCTAAACAAATGATCCTATTTGTTCTCTCAGGTTTCAGACTAGCAGACCGTTTGTGGTTTTACCCATTTTGGTTAACCGGACTTCATTGGGAGTTTAATTTGAACACGATTAGCTCGTTAATGTAGGTACTATCCGAAAGGAATTAGCTAAATCATGGTCACTGTGGGTTTAGTGTTATGTGAGAGTAAAAAATTTGAACTTATTGTTACCTATTACACTGTATCACCAGTGAATAGAATTCAGATCGGTTCAGGGGTCAGCTTAGCCCACAAAATTTGAGCCCGCGGGCTAAATTGATAACATAGATATTTGTGGGTAGTCATCTCGACCTATGGAGGCCTTGGAGAGGCCTATGTCCAGCAGTGGACAGGTATGGGCTGATGATGATGATCTCTCTCATTCATGGCTCGTACAGTGAGCTAAGTTAATTCCTTTGAACCACTTTATGGGAACACCCAGAACACGAATATTATCGGTTTATTTTTCCCCGTTCAGAGCCTACGTCACTTTCAGAGCTCTTGTACTCTTTTCTTGTTATGGATAGCATACTTAGTGCACTGTGGGCCGAGTCGACCACGAAGAGAAAACGTATTTGGTCAATTTAGCCCGCGGGCTCAAATTTTGTGGGCTAAGTTGACCCTGGAATCTCCTGGAATCAATAGCGCATCCAACTTTAAAGCTCAATATCTCCGAAGTAACTTTTTGTGGATTCAGTCTTCTCTGTGTAACTACGTCCAATTTCTTCCAAAAATAAAGAGTAAGTAACAAAAAAAAATACCTCAGTTACATTTGTGATGTTAAAGACAGGTAATGTTAACAAGCTGTAAAGGAGATATTTTCCTGTCGTTTCTTTAACAGTCCATATTTTTGTCATGAATATGACATTAATGTTGAATTAAGAGATAGACAGTTAATTGATACACGTGACTAGAGTAGGAATTAAAATCTGTCAAACAAACGTTATAGGATATTTCCCATTGTAACTTATTATTTATTATTATTATCCAACATTGTAACAGATGATTCGCAGTACACGTATGTATATATGTAGAGATGAAGTGTTGAATGCTGTCAGGCAAGGTGGACTGATGATATGTACAAGATGGCTGACAGTACCTGGAAACCAAAATGATCATATCGTTTATTCCTTCATCGTTATAAGTGATGTAATAGCCAAATGGCAAAAACGTAATCCTTATAGATTCGTCATGTCTGTCTGTCCGTCCGTACGTCCGTATGTCACAGCCAGTTCATTTGTGAATACGGTAGTAAATATTTAAGAGACTTCAACTTACATGTTAGCCGTGTGGGGGAATACAATTTTTTTCATCTCCATACAAAAAGTCATCTATAGATGTATAAAAATGTCTATTTTGTATGGAGACGATTTTTTTGTTTTCATTTCCCCGCATTGTCGTCATAGTAAAAGTCGTTCATTACACGTTCATCACACGTCAGTTGTTCACAGCCGTGTGGTGACGGCGAATAGAATACATGTGTCACCACCCCAGCCCAACTTTTCCCGTCATGGGGGTCGTAAGAGGCGACCGAGGGAACTCTCCAGAGAACGGGCAGCAGCCCTCTCTGTGAGTTAAACCACAACACCACTGTGATCGCCAACCCGCCTGCCAAGCGTGGCGATTACTGGCATTTCACCCCAAATGACGGATCTCATTGGGGGAGGCCCTCGTCCAGCAGTGGACGTTATGTGGCTGATGATGAACTTACATGTAAAACATCACATCTCGGAAAAGCAAACAAACGAATGTCGTAATCACCATGATCATCAGTCCATATTCATCCACTGCTGGAAATAGGCCTCTCCAATTGCACAGCACTGTGCTTTGTTTTGGCTTCTCGCGTCCACCTTCTACCAGCCATCTTGCGAAAATCATCGGTCCACGGTTTCATTAAGGTCCAAAGTTCACACGAAATTTTCCACCATAATAGGTAAGAAGTGCCACATTTCCTGGTCACAAACCTCCATCGTGATAAAAATAATACAGATTACGAAACTAAATAGTACTGTCGAGGTCACATTGACTTGCACAATTTTCGTATGAACGCGTTTGCCATAGATGATCTTCGCGTAACAGTGTCAGCTTGTTTTAGTCCATGGAGCAGAGTTTCCTCATGCTTGGAACTTCCTTAAACAAAATTAATATGCGGCAAGTGTGGTTCACAGTTAAGTGAAGAGCTGCTAATGTCCTGCTTATGTTTTTCCTGCAAAACATTTGCACAATGCACAGGTAAATAATATTAAGAATCCATTATCCAGATGTCGTCAATGGCGGAAATAATGGGTGTCGTTATTCTAAAAAAAATATGTGAAGTAAACTTGCTTTATATTGCAAAATCTTAGGTATAAAAATCAATGCCTCTTTTCGTTGTCATGCTATAACTCCGAAACCGGTGGACCGATTTCGCGAATTCTTTATTTGTTGTGCTTATTAATGACAGCAGAAGGTTCTTATGGGAGAAAAAAATGACATCCACTGCTGGGCACAGGCCACCCTAGATATTCATATTAATAGTTAAGACTGGACAACGTCTGTCGAGTCCACTAGTCTTATATATAAAAATCAATGCCACTTTTCGTTGTCATGTCAAACTCCGGAACGGGTGGACCTATTTCGCTAATTCTTACTTTGTTGTGCTTATTAATAACAGCAGAAGATTCTTATGAAAGAAAAAAATTACATCCACTGCTGGGCACAGGCCAACCATATTAACAGCTAAGACACGACAACGTCTGTCGAGTCCACTAGTTATAAATGAATAAATATTTTTTTTACACACGGTCACCCGATCCCTGTACTACGGGTGCCAGAGACTGATATACTTTTAACCTTTTCATATTTGTGTTCTTTTTATTGATAATAAAATAAAAACAATTGTATTTTTCACTTTTTATTTCAATTACGTTGCGTAGACAAAGTTTATCCCAAACAATAAGCCCACCGATTCGTAGCGAGGGTTAATTTTTAGTCGGTTCAATTCTCGGTTGATACTAGCAAAATTTCAGTTTTGTTTCTTTTTAAAAATAAAGGAATGTTTCCTTTCAGTAAAATGAGCTAACTAAAGAATTTAAAGCAGTTCCCCTCCAGGGCCCATTACTTTTTTCCACCCTGTGTATAATGACTCACGTGCCTAGCCCATGGTAGGGTAGACAGGACATAGTACATGACTGAAAGGGTGAAGGGTGTGAGGTCCTCATTGATGTATGAATGTCTTAAAATGTGGTTTCTTGGTTACGCCACTGGACGAAATACAGATATAACGACCTTGATGAACCTTAGCAGTTAGATTACGAAGTTAATGAATTATGCGTTTAAACCCCTACTGTCTTTTTATTCATTGATGTTTAATTGCATTTTGATTGACTTCAAAAATACCGTTTTATTACTCACTAGCTGTACTTCGTGGTGTTACTCACGTTATTTTTCGGGTATTTTCGATCTCTCACCCTAGGGTGAAAACTGGGAAACGTGCATACATACTTTCAAGTGTGTTGGTAGTCAACTGTACATTATCGGAGTGGTAAATAGGACGTGAGTATAGATCAAGGTTCCTGTTATTTACCCAGCTTGGCGTAAATTCACGGGCATACGTTTCCCAGTTTTCACCCTAGGGTGAAAACTCTAGGGTGAGAGATCGGAAATACCCTATTATTCGATGCCGTGGGAATATGATGTGGGAATATGATGTGTTTAGTGATGAGCTGAGGCATTTGTTGTGTGCGTCTGGGTGTTTTATTTATCTGTGTATGTATTTAAAAGTATTTATGTAATTGTATCAGTCTCTGGCACCCATAGTACAGGGTATCCTAGTTTGGGGTCAGGTGGCCGTGTGTAAAAAATGTCCCGGCATATTTATTTATTTATCTGAAAAAAAAAATAGCCTAAGTTCATCAGGAAAAGTGTAGCATTCCAACAAATGACATATTCACGCGCAGTCGTATCCTCCCTTAACTGAAGTACTCTCGTGATCATTACAAAGTTAAATTATTAAAAATGTTAGGGAAATCCGAGAGTCATTCAGCCCATGAAAAAAAAAGAAATATCCTCAAGAATGTCTCAATCAGCTAGCTCATCGATTAGTTTGTACGGTCGGTCAAGAAAATGGAGAGTTTTGATGACATTTCCTGTGTCACTAGAACATCAATAAGGTAGAGTTGGTCTATTGTGACATGTGAACAATGAACCTTAATGTTTAATGACATTCATGTGAGTTTCAACCTTAGGGTGGTAGAGCAGATTCTTGGCCGACAAAAACCTATTCCCAAATTACTCTCGACCGCCACATCTTAGGCCTAAAAATAAACTAGCAAACAATGTATCTTCATTACAAATGATACACTCAAGCCCCCTAGCAATTTGCATCCAAATCTACAATCATCAGTCACAGATTTTAAACTGTTAAACTACCCACTCACTCACTCCACCCAAATAAAACTGTATTCAGTTTTATTTGGGTAGGTTGTTTTATAGGTTAATAATGTAGACTAAATAGTTGTTGTTATTGTTCATAAATTTTATTTTCTAGTATGTAAGTAAAAAATGTTTGCTATGCCCTAACAGGGTTCATGTTTGATACTTTTACTATGTAACATCTTACTTTCAACATGAGTGCAATAAATGATATGAATATGAATATGACTGTACATCATTTTTAAGGAAACGCGCACTGTCATGATATTAAAAGTTTAAAACGGGTATTATAGCGCGAATATTAACCAAAGCCAAGCATTCAGCTTACCTTCGTTGTTTGCCAGACGTTCCGACACAGTTACATGTGTCGTGGTCGCGACTTTAAAACGTGGGTTAAATACACTTGGTGAACTGTGAGCATTTGCAAGCAAGCAAGTGCCACTGCCTAACCCGCTTTGGAATTAAAAAAGTAATTTTTTTTCTAGTTGTTTTTGTTCTGAGGTAGGTAGATTATCTGCCAAGTAAAAAGTTTTATTTACCAAAAAGCGAATTTGCACTGTCATACTTTATGGATTTCACAACTTGCGTGACGTAGAATACGGCACGAGATGCCATCAGATAGATCAGTTGGCAATCGCGTGCTGGTAAAGTCCATGCATTATACTCTGTCATTTGATGGTACCTATACTGTCTCACACCTTGTGGTGTGCGAGTTTCATCACGATGTTGTCCTTCACCGTACGAGCGTTGCGTTGCGTACATAGGCTCTGAAAAAGAGTTCCATTGGTACACGTCCAGTAGCCGGACTCGAACCCGCGAACTCCCGATTACAAGTACCAGTACTGTCTCACAAGCATCTTTTGGCCCGTGAGTGCTGAATATTCAATTTTTTTTTGTTTTTATCTCTATGAACAAGCGTTTGACCACCATCCTGCCTGATGTTAAGCAGCGATGTGGACTACGATGGTGCACAATTGTTAATATTAATAATTCAATATGATTTCTGGCCACTCATGTACTTACCTGTACGTAAAGTATACTCTTCCTTGTTTTATTTTAGAGTCTTTGTTTATGCTTATATGTATTAGGTATGATAATATAGAACCGGTTTAAATCACATGCCATTCTTTTTAACCCCGCGCCTAAAGATCCTGGTAACTTTGTACTGGTAGATTTTGTTGTTATTGACAACTTCACTGGAGTTCATCTTATGGTGACATTATAATTTTGATAGGATTTAATAGATAACAAGTGTAGATATTCAAATTAAAAGTTAAGACAGGACAACGTCTGTCGAGTCCACTAGTTATGAATATAAAACTAGTATAACCTCCAGGGTGAACTGTGCCCAGCAGTGGATGTAATTTTTTTCTTTCATGAAAACTGTCTGTTGTCATTAATAAGCACAACAAAGGAAGAATTAGCGAAATATGTCCACCCGTTCCGGAGTTATAACATTACAACGAAAAGTGGCATTGATTTTTATATAATAGATACTTAGATATAGACTACCTGTTGCGGC
This sequence comes from Conopomorpha cramerella, assembly GCA_012932125.1. Taxonomy (NCBI): domain Eukaryota; kingdom Metazoa; phylum Arthropoda; class Insecta; order Lepidoptera; family Gracillariidae; genus Conopomorpha; species Conopomorpha cramerella. The sequence goes on from SJJU01012776.1 coordinate 16,480, forward strand.
CTACATTTGTTTTGCCATAATAAGCTGCCTTTGTACCCCGTGTATTGGGAGAAATACAACCGGTACATGCATAAAAATTAGATAGTAGCCGATTCTCAGACTTACTGAATGCGCATATAAAATTTGGTAAAAATCGGTAAAGCCGTTTAGAAGGAGTACGGTAACTGACATTGCGACATAGAAATTTTATACTATGGTTATTAAATTTAAGCTGTGGTTTTCCCAATTTTAATATACTTACCTATATACTGAGCTGTATATAAAACATTTTAATCTCGAGTGTATTCAACTTCGCTTTGCGAGGTTTAATCATGTTTACTAGCTGAGCCAGCAAACGATGTTTTGCCTATATACATTACTAACAGTGTTTCTCTGCTAATACACACATCAAAAGTGTCTAGGGATCAAGAACATTTTTAGCTCTAAAAATATTTAAATCAAATCTAATCTACTGGATTTGTCTCCTACCTAATTCAGCCTACTACTACAACCTACCGAATTCAGTTTTTGTAAAATATATTCTTCATTGCAATCTTCTAAAATGTACTTGATCCCTGGACACTTTTGATGTGTGTATATGCATTATTAACACATATAAACCTTCCTCAATGAACAATATATATTAAAGAAAACAGCATCAAAACAAGAAGTGTGTGAACAAGTGTACTTCATAGTAGACCACACCTCTGCTTAACATCAATGTCTTGGGCTTAGAAGTCATTAAGCCGAGTTAGAGGCTTTCGGATGACTTGTAAATGACAAGGAGTTGCCCTGACCGCAAGTTTGACAGTTTGTCAGCGTTCCCTCTAGCGGTTTAAAGTTGTGCGCCCAACGCCTTCCCATCTTGGACATGCAAACGAAATTAACCCTTCCGTCTTACCAATAAAAAAAAACTTTATTTATAAACATTAAGGTTACAGACATGGGTGCAAGGTCCTCCTTTTAAGTTATAATAACCTGTATTAGGAGAACCCGCTCTTTCACAATGTGTTTTTATTATAAATAAGCGTAATATCGTAAGGGATACAAAAAATAACCATATTCAGTTATCATGTCCTACCAGCTATCATCAGCTATCATGCTCATATGATTTCCTACATGAAAAATAATAAATAGATAAATAATTTGTTTGTTTGTTGTTGACGACATATTGAGTTAAGTGTACATCACAAGTTGCACGTGGTGTTAACCCTAGTGGTTAACGCATTTATATCTACTGTACATAAGTGAAACATAAATAAATATACATACATATACATTTTAAAAAGGTTATGATTTCTTATAGCTACGAACAGTGTCTGGACAAGTGAGTACCTACTACCGCAAAATTTCTTCAGTCTCATCGTAATTTAATTGCTTGAGCCAGTCTGTGATTTCGCTTTTACATTCCCTATAGTTCTTTGTGTAAATATTAAATTTTCTGTTTATTTTGTTGTATAAGTTACAGCCTTGGGCTTCGGATTGTCTCTTAGCAAGGGCTGTCCTATAGAACATTGGTTTCACGACAGTGTAAAAAGACTAGAAGACTGTATGAATCTTAACTGTTTCCGTTTTCCATCATTGTTGATATTTATTTAAGGTACTTAATTGCACCAAAAGTTCGTGTGAACCTACTGCTGGACTTAGGCCTCCCCAAAGTGACATCGCAACGATGGGTCTTGTGCCTTTCTCCGCCAATACTAAAATATGATCTACCAGTCAACCTCACCTTTTTTGACACAGTGAAGAAGCGTTTGACCACCATCCTGGCTGTTGTTAAGCAACGATATAACCCACTTGTTCATTAGGTACCTATTAACCTGTGACTTGAAGACCTTCAGACTATACTGCGCAGGAAACACAGACTTTTTTTTTAAATCACTATGAACAAGCGTTTGACCACCATCCTGCCTGATGTTAAGCAGCGATGTGGTCTACGATGGAGCACACTTGTTCAGTAGGTACCTATTCACCCGTGACTTGAAGACCTTAAAACTATACTGCGCAGGAAACACAGACTCCGGCAAGTCGTTCCACATCCTGGCGGTACGCACTATGAAAGTGGACGCAAACCGTTAGGTTCGCGTAAATGGTATATCCACCTGGTATCGATGACGTTTTGCCGTTCTCCTGGTTGTCCTATTGTAAAAACGCGATGGGGGTATTCGGTTATGCAACTCCGTAGCACAATCTCCGAAATGCACCCAATAGAAGACAGATAGGCTCGCAACCTTGCGGCGATGCTGTAGGCTTTGTAGCCGAGTAAAAAACAGCCTGTCCAGAGCCTCAAGCTGCTATTTTGCTGTCCAAATATTATTCTTCAAGAAACGGTTCATATATATTTTTATGAGGCAAACAATAACACCATAAATTCCGTTCTCCTGGTTAGTTAGTCTGGTAATAAAAATATAACCTATGTATTTTAATGAATCTATTTCGGACGCTGTAACATCTGCGTCCATATATAGAATGATAATGAGATTTCTGTCCTACAGATGCTATTGTGCCCCGACCTTTAGGTTACAAAACGATTTCTGCTACAAATAACATTGATAACTTCAACGAAAATAATAACTCTCTCACATTCTTTAGTCGTTTCGTCTGATTCTGACACTCTTGTTAGACTTCTGCGCTGAATCTTTTTTAAGAAATATAACCTGCCATTAGGCTTAACATAAAATGTATAAACTTGTCTCGATGCGCCGTCTCTTTCTATTGTGCGTGTTAGAGTTAGTAATGTCTGCACCTCAAACCAAAAAGAACTAGACTTTATATTCAAAGCTGACGTTTAGAACAAAACCAGACAAGAAAATGAAAAACGTCTGTGGTCCAGTTTGTCGGATACTTGACTTGTCCTTGTGTATCGGTTGTTGACTTGTGATTTTCATTTTAAATAAAAAATAAATACTTCACGCCTTTAATCCCAAAGAGGGGTAGGCAGAGGCACTTGCTAAAGCAAGTGCCCACGGTTCAACAAGCGTATTTAACCCAACGTGACAGGGGGTGAGCCCATCGCCGTTATAGGGTTCACATACCTTGTGGTGTGCGGGGTTCATCACGATGTTGTCCTTCACCGTACGAGCGTTGCGTTGCGTACATAGGCTCTGAAAAAGAGTCACATTGGTACACGTCCAGTAGCCGGACTCGAACCCGGGACCTTCCGGTTACAAGTCAAGTATCCGACCAACTGGACCACAGACGCTCTATATGTAAAGATAAGTTACCTATACATAGGTGTCAATCCTCGGGGATCACTGCCTACCTTGTCGTAAAAGCCAGTGTATGTTACTGGTCTATACAGTTCAAGATAACACACGCCCATAGTGTGCACTAGTCTATTTCGCCCAATAACCCAGAGATAAAAGGCTGTCCTTTCACCGTAAGCGCGTGTATTGTTCTAGTTGTCCCGAGCAAATCAATGTGTGCAATAGAAAGTTATGACGCTTCAAGACAAATCTTTTCAAGATTCAGGGGTCAGATTAGCCTACAAAATTTGAGCCCGCGAGCCAAATTGATAACATACATATTTGTGGGTAGAAATCTCGACCTATTAATTCATGGCTCGTACAGTGAGCTAAGTTAATTCCTTTGAACCACTTTAAGGGACCACCCAGAACGCGAATATTATCGATTTATTTTTCCCCGTTCAGAGCCTACGTCACTTTCAGAGCTCTTGTACCCTTTTCTTGTTATGGATAATCCCACCACCACCCAAGCCCTACCTGTCTCTCGGCGAACGGGCCATACTCTGGAGACGTCCGCATCTACTTGCTTTTGCCTCTTTTCAACGCACACGTTTTCTTGATACCATACAAATTATCTTTGTCCATCCCTGTTTTGTTGCCAACTCTCCCCCTTCTGGGGCATGACGACCACAGTACGGAGACTTCGCGTCGGGTCCTCGTCGCGTCTTCAGTCGTTAACAGGCTTCATGTGTTCTTCGAGCTGTAAGCAAACTCACGCAAGCGTTCAAAGTTTCCTCGGCTCTTGTTATGGATAGCATACTTAGTGCACTGTGGGCCGAGTCGACCACGAAGAGAAAATGTATTTGGTCAATTTAGCCCGCGGGCTCAAATTTTGTGGGCTAAGTTGACCCTGGAATCCTTCTCAAGTATGCTAGGCGTACACTCGTACAGCTGTCAGAATTGCAAGGATGTTTGCGCGAAAAATCAATTAATCATATCTAAGTTAGAGACCATTGATATCAAATTCGTGTATCCCTCACAGTAATGTTGAACCCTGAACTAATGACCGGTTGGGCGAAATGATTGATTTACTACTTTAACACTTTCGCGGACGGTAAAATAGACACAGTAGATGTTTTATTGTTATGCCAGCTATAGGCGTTTACTGTCCACGAAAGAGTTAAACTGTTCTATGGTCGGTCGAGGAAGTGTTATATCATGTCATTTGGCATCATTGAACTTCCTATGTGTCAATAAAGCATCAATTGTGACAAGTCGACAAGACTTCTGCCTCTAGGACGACGGTCGCGGGTTCGATTCCCGCCACGGACATAATGTATTAGTCATGAGCTGAGGCATTTGTTGTGTGCGTCTAGGTGTTTTGTTTATCTATGTATGCATTTAAAAGTATTTATGTAAGTGTATCAGTCTCTGGCACCCATAGTACAGGGTATCCTAGTTTGGGGTCCGTGTGTAAAAATGTCCCGGCAAATATCTATTACTAGTTGTTCCGGCAAACATTGTTTCCCCAATATACATTATTTTCGCAGCGCACGCAACGGAAGCCCTCAATGATGAATAATTTTCCCCGTTTTCTTCACATTTTCCATTATTTCTTCGCTCCTAATAGTTGCAGCGTGATGTTATAATAGCCTAAAGCCTTCCTCGATAAATGGTCTATTCAATACAAAAATATTTCAATTCGAACCAGTACTTCCTGAGATTACCGCGTTCAAACAAACAAACTCTTCAGCTTTATAATATTAGTATAGATGACATTCAATGAGTTTCAACATACGCCAGCCAGATACATGGCTGTATTATACTTACCTATAAAATAAAAAAATAAAATAAATACACTTCACGCCTTTTGATCCCAAAGCGGGGTAGGCAGAGGCTCTTGCTTAATAAGCAAATGCCCACGGTTCACCAAGCGTATTTAACCCAACCTGACAGGGGGTGAGCCCATCGCCGTTATAGGGTTAACACATTTTGTGGTGTGCGGGTTTCATCACGATGATGTTGTCCTT
>SJJU01012777.1:0-15594 GCA_012932125.1 Conopomorpha cramerella
ATCAAGAATATATTTTACAATAACTGAATTCATTCATAATTTATTCAAAATGTGGTGATAAGTCATTGATATTTGATACAGGCATGGGGAATTAGGTAGGAGACCAATCCAGAAGATTCGATTTTATTTAAATAAATTATATTTTTTTAGAGCTAAAAATGTTCTTGATCCCTAGACACTTTTGATGTGTGTATGTGTTGATATTAATCAGCGTGTTCAATATATCTGGTTTTGATATTATATTGAACCAGTTATTTTTTAAACACCATGAACAAGCGTTTGACCACCATCCTGCCCGATGTTAAGCAGCGATGTGGTCTACGATGGTGCACACTGCACACTTGTTCATTAGGTACCTAATCACCCGCGACTTGAAGACCTTCAAACTGTACTGCGCAGGGAACACAGACTCCGGCAAGTCATTCCACATCCTGGCGGTTCGCACTATGAAAGTAGACGCAAACCGTTTGGTTCGCATAAATGGTAAATCCACCTGGTATGAATGACGTATTGCCGTTCTCCTGGTTGTCCTATTGTAAAAGCGCTATGGGAGTATTAAACAATTTATTGTTAAGGCGTAATATTAACACCTTCACTCAAGTGAATGTTTTTGCAACAAAAAAAAAACGTTTCAACATTACAAGAAAAAAAGTTATTGTAAATAACTGAGTTATTTTTCAAACATATCCATTTAAGTACTGACATAACATACCGATGTTTATTATTATTATGCTTAGTTCGGAGACAGAAACCGAGCGATATTATGTTTTTTACTTTACCTGGTCGCCCGCAAACATGGCCACTTCACGGAAAAACGTATGACGCAAATGAATGATATTTACCTAACTTAATTTTTACTGCATTAGCAAAACTAGACAGAAGGCTGTGAATGTTGTAGCAAGCAACTGTCGACGGGCCCGTTGGTGTAGGGGCCAGTATTGGCTATGTGCGCGACGGTGGCGACACGTAGCGTTTACAACATTTGCAGAAGCTGTCAAATAATAATAATGTAAACATTATTAGTTTTCTTTGAAAATATAAATAAAACCAGATTAAAATAGTATTGTTGACATTATTTAAGTGCTATTTATTCAATAGTATTACGATAAAATGAATATAATAATAAAACACTTACTTCTTTCTTTTCACAGCAGCAATCCATTTTTTTCGTTGTTATATTTTGTAGGACGCTCTTGGGAAAATATAAAATGTACATTTGCTATTGAGGCCGTTATTTTTACAGTTAACAACGCATTTCTTCGCTTTGATTTTGTTCTGCAATCAACGCTGATCATCCGCATTTGTTTCCAATTTCCGCATTTGTTTCAAATTTGTGTTGTGCGCTGCGGTCGTTATCTGCCTGCCACTACTAGCTTTGCACATAGCCAATATTCCGTACAAGGGACTCGACAGACGTTGACCTGTCTTAACTATGGATAGTCTTTAGTACAAATACAGTATCATATTGTACGCATAGGATCTGTCGATTTCGTCCATCGACTAAAAAATTGGCTTTAGGAATTTTTGGATAGGTATGCATCGTCATATTTTTTTAATATAAACTTGATAGGTTTGTATGGATTAATGTTTCTTTGTTACTATATTACGCAAAAAACTATTGAACGGATTTCATCATTCAGAAACTCTACAATAACATAGCTTACACATCGAAGTACATAAAGGAACGGAATAAACTGCGTGTAGCACCGTTGATTAATAGTAACTTCATAATATAAATGTGCTTACTCGTAGGTAGGATTTTAATTACACACTAGCTGGCGAACCTTGCTTTCCCAATGTACATTAGTAGGTACTCTGTGAATACGCTGTAACTACGAAATTCCAATTTAGTAAACGCGTCTCAAAGTTTTCAACAGTTTGTAACCGACTTCAATTAAAAAAGGAGGAGGTTCAATTCGTCTGTATTTTTTATGTTTGTTACCTCAGAACTTTCGACTTATTAGGTTTTTTTATTTTATTTGAAAGCTGGTGCTTCCCGTTTGGTCCCATATACATTTGGTTCAGTTCCGACAATGGCATCCACGAGAAAATCGCATAGGTATATGTCAGATTTTACTGTTTTAAGTCGGTTCTTTTTTCTTTAAGTTAATTAATGTTCAGTTAACTATTTTCTTTATAAGTTTTATAATGTAAAGTATCAACATAAACAATACAAAAAGCATTAAGCAATTCACTGCATCGTATATTAAGTATTTTGCTATTTTAAACCTTCAAACTAAATGAAAAGATGTATGAATGCAGATGAAGCGAAAGGGGTATGTCAGGACCGTGACAAATGGAGATATGTAATCTCTGCCTACCCCTCTGGGAGACAGGCGTGAAGTATATGTATGTATGTATGTAAACTAAAGAAATCCAGTTATTAAACTTAATGAAATAATAAAAAATATACTTAGTTACGATATCTCAATAACTTTCATACAAAGTAAAAAACTGTGAATGTTTGAACATGTAATAGGTCAAAATAAATCAAATGAACTTTATTAATCCAATACCCTGTCTCTGAAGATATTTGATGATATGGATGATATGTATTTATTGGATTCAAAGGGTATATTAAAAGTGTTTCTCTGATATTATATGCATTTATTATATACATAAAGTTTCCTCAAGAATCTCTCTATTTACTAAAGAAAACCGGGTAACGAGTCGGCTTACACACATCAAAAGTGTCTAGGAAAATTAATTATTTTAATCAAATCTAATCTTCTGGAATGGTCTCCTACCTAATTCCCCATGCCTGTATCAATGACTTATCACCACATTTTGAATAAATTATGAATGAATTCAGTTTTTGTGAAATATATTCTTGATTGCAATCTTATAAAATGTACTTGATCCCTAGACACTTTTTATGCGTGTATATTAATTATATAGCTAATAAATATTTTCTTACCTTAAAATATCTCAGACCAAAAACAATTAGACTTGCAACCCGAAACTGACGTTTAGACTAAAACGAGACAACAATATGAACGACGTGAAGGAGTGAAAGAGAAAGAGAAAATATTTTCTGTCTCTTACTGTGTAGCAGGGTATTTCTGGATCCAAACTGTTAAATTGGTAGTAAAAGTGACCAGGGAGTTTGGATAAATAAAAATACACTTCACGCCATTAATCCCAAAGAGGGGTAAGCAGAGGCACTTGCTAAAGCAAATACCCACGGTACACCAAGCGTATTTAATCCAACGTGACAGGGGGTAAGCCCATCGCCGTTATAGGGATCACACACCTTGTGGTGTGCGGGTTTCATCACGATGTTGTCCTCCACCGTACGAGCGTTGCGTACATAGGCTCTGAAAAAGAGTCCCATTGGTACACGTCCAGTAGCTGGACTCGACCTCCCGGTTACAAGTCAAGGATCCGACCAACTGGACCACAGACGCTCTTTTGAGTTTGGATCTAGAAGCACACCATTTTCCATACATTTTGGGTGGAAAAGAGACAGCTAGAAGGTTGCAATCGACTTGCAAGTCGGGTTGTGTTTGCTCTGAGCCTTATATCGACAATAGTGCCGTGAATCGCGGTATTAATTCCAAACGTCAAGTGTTAAGGGAAGACTGGCCATGTTACCGGTTCTCCGTGAATGGACAACACTATAATTGCCATGCCCGATGGCGAGCCCTGCGGATGTGTGCGTGCATACGGGCGGAGGTTCTTGAGTTCCGATTGGCGCGAAGTTTAAAGTTACCGTCGCCTAAGAAAGTGGTCTGTTAGTCGACCAGGTTTAATTGTTATGAATATTGAACCACTGAAATATATTTGGATTTCCTTTGAGGCAACAAACACAGCTCTTACTTTTCAGGCATTTATTTACAAAGTGACATAACTGACTTCTGTCATCTACCTATATGACATCATTTTTGAACCTAGCGGGAAGCGACTTTTCTCTTTTTCAAAATTAATTTTTCGCTACAATTATTGTGTTAATGTGGTGGAATTAGTGTAATCATGTGCTGGTGATGAAAAATAATGTAGTGAGGGTGAGAAGTAAAGGAGAGGACTCCTGTTTGATAAATTGGTTCTTCTCGTGTCGTTACACGGGAAGATGACTGAAGAGACAGAATGATGACTGGAAAATGTTCCACGCAGCATTGAAATGTGATGGCCCACCCTCACGTTTTAATGAGTTTTTGACATGATTTTGACTATTGACCACTTTATCGAGAGACTGTGACGACACTGACTATATGATATTGAACACGAAGAATTATTACTTTGTTTGTTGCAGAGAAAATAGGGGTAAACACTCTAAAATCTGTCTTGTTTTGGTCTGAGGTTTCATTCTATACGGTTTGTGGCTTAATTGTCTGCTCTAAAGCTATAAAAATAAGAGCCAATTTTTAATTTAATGGGTAATCTTCTTTGACGTTATTCGGACAGATTTTTGGGCGGAGAACTGTCATTACTGTCATACTTTCCAAACAAAGTTTGACAGTAGGTAATGATAGTTCTCCTCCCGAAAATCTGTGAGAAAAACGTCAAAGAAAATTCCCCATTGAATCGACTTTATAATATGCTCGTTCGTCTTCGAGGTCGCTCTTTTGTGGGATTTAAAAAAATACTCTCTTGTGGTATTTAAAAAAAAATAATGTTCTTCATTGTACTTGTTTATTTGTTACAGGGAAGGCACACACAAAGCGGCGGTCGTCGGCTCGCGGTCAACGGAATAAAAGAAGTAAGTTAATTTCAAAACCAGCAGCCCTAGCAAGTTCGTCAAGAAAGACACGACATAGTGCAAATACGCGCTGTGATTGGCTGCTATGTCACACAACGTGCGACTCAGCTTGTTTCAACCAATCGCAGTGCCTGATATGTCTCGTCGTGTCTTTCTTGGAGCGTTTTGCTAGGAGGGGCTGTACCTAGGTACATACAACCTAGTCATTATCGTTATTCTCTGTCTGTAAAACTTTGTTTGGAAAGTATGACAGTAATTACAGTTCTCCGATCGAAAATCTGTCAGAATAACGTCAAAAAAATACCCCATTCCCTGCTCATATGAATGTACGAGCCATTGAAGTACATTTTCTACTTACATTAATAGTTTATACCGGGTGTTACGGCGCGAAATTAACCAAACACTAGCATTCAGGTTATTTGCTCGAGGTTTCGACACAGTTACATGTTACATTTCCTACTTGTTACAATGTAACGACTCTACGATATGGATCTTTTAGTGATAGAAGTGCTCATCAAAACAAGGGGTCAATTGTGTGGCATCGCATCGTCAAACAACGCATTATTTATTGTAATTGTTATACAAGCCAAATTATTATATTTATTTATATAACTTTCCCTCTCTAACGCAAGATCTACAATGTGTTTGTACTTACCCATAACATTGAATTGAAACGATGTGCATCGGTGCTTTAAATAAAATTTAAAAAAAATACACTTCACGCCCTTTAAAGTGGGGTAGGCAGAGACACTTGTCACCAAGCGTATTTAAACCAACGTGACAGGGGGTGAGCCTATCGCCGTTATAGGATTCACACCTTGTGGTGACCCGCAGGTTTCATCACGATGTTGTCCTTCACTGTACGAGCGTTGCGTTGCGTACATAGGCTCTGAAAAAGCGTCCCATTGTTGGTACACGTCCAGTAGCCGGACTCGAATCCGCGATCTACCGCTTACAAGTCAAGTATCCGACCAACTGGAAAACAGACGCTCTAAAATTAGTTAATTCTTTTATACAGTTACCAGTTGCATTTTTCACTCTAAACTGAAAAAGTCCGTTGCTACTCAACTTCGAGGAGAGTCCGAATTTATCCACGTTCGACCTAGCCGAATTGTCATTCAGTGCGGGCTCTAGTCACCAGAGCGTAAAGGCCTCTTGATCCTAAGCATAGAGTCCACGTACCCACCAGGCTGCACGCGAGCCGACCGCGCCGTGTTCAACGGCAACCTGATGAAGATATTCAGCGGCGAGCAGGAGCGCGAGGGCTCCGGGCCGCCGCTGGAGGCGCGCGCCGTCGCCGACTGGAAGTTCCGGGAGCTCGACCGCGACAGGAACGGGGTACTGCAGAAGGCCGAGTACAGGGGACTCCGGCGACTCATCAAAAAGGTAAAATTTCAATAAACCTCAAAAGACTGAAGAGTCTGTTTTTCCTGCGCAGTACAGTCTGAAGGTCTTCAAGTCACTGGGGTTAATAGGTATCTAATGAACAAGTGTGCTCCATCGTAGAACACATCGCCGCTTAATATCAGGCATGGATAATGCATGGACGATGTCAAACGATTGATCACTGTTTTAAAAAGGAAGCCACGTAGCACCGTCCAGTATGTGTCTCTTTTGAATGAATGAATGAATGAATATACTATTCATTACACACTGTACAAATCTAATGGTAGAAGTCGAAAGGATTTTCCATAAAAGTACAATACACTTCAAGCCTTTTAATCCGAAAGCGGGATAGGCAGAGGCACTTTGCTAAAGCAAATGCCCACGGTTCACCAAGGGTCTTTAACCCAACGAGACAGGGGGTGAGCACATCGCCGTTTTAGGGTTCACACACCGAATTTCATCACGATGTTGTGCTTCACCGTACGAGCGTTGCGTTGCGTACATAGACTCTGAAAAAGAGTCCCATTGGTACCGTCAAGTATCCGACCAACTGCACCACAGACGCTTCCATAAAAGTATATGGAAAATGATGTACTTCTGAATCAATTCTGTATCGGTGAGCCGTAACCGCCTCGGCAACAGTGTCTAAATACGAATCGAAGCCGACCTTTAGCGAAACGGCTAAACATCCGGAAATAGCCAGGCCATTATCAGCGGCCATACAGTACGCGCTGGTACTGGCTCTCGGTCACGCACCGCTTTAACGAGCTTACCTACCTAAATAAAAGCTATCGATTGTATAGTGCAGCGCTCCGGTGGAGCTTTATGGCCGCCGATAATCGCGCTGAAACGGTCTGAGTTTAGTCTCGCCGATATACACTTACTTACACTAGTGGGCAAAAAATCCGGGTCCAAAAACATATCGATGGCTTCCCGCCAAAAAGGTCTAAGCGACATTGAAGTAATTTTACAGTAGAGTGGCTTAAAGTTTAAATAGAGCTATGTTTTAGGAGAAAAACACATAATCTCTACCGCGTAAGCGACATCAAACTACGTCATAGAGGTATGAAAAAACCAAACATAACGATAGACAAATCGACGCAGAAAGTAAGGCGATTCAAACTGCATACTCAACTCATTTTGGACAAAAATGTCGTTTTTTTAAGCCGTGTGATGACGGCGAATAGAATACATGTGTCACTGCAGCCCAATTTTTCCGTCATGGGGGTCGTAAGAGGTGACTGAGGGAACTATCCAGAGGACGGGCAGCAGCGCCCTCTGTGAGTTAAACCACAACACCACTGCGATCGCAAACCCGCCTTCCAAGCGTGTCGATTATTGGCATTTCCCTTTAAATGATTATGGAAATCATAGGGGTAGGCCGTCGTCCCGTAATGGACGCCATTGTGGCTGATGATGATGAATAATTAATTAATCAAATACAACAGCTTATAATCTTTGGTATCTTTACGGGACGTGTAATATACGTATAAGTTTATAGATCTTAATATCTCGAATCTAACGGTGTAGAAAAGTACATATTCCTAAAATTGCACTACCGACCTTTTTAATTGGGACCATCGAAATGTTTCTAAATATATATATTATGTTTAGTACAGCCCATACTTGTCCAGCAGTGGACAAGTATGGGCTGATGATGATGATGATGATATACATGTTTTTGCACATGACTTTACATGACGATTAATAAGAGCTGGCACCTTCACAGTACTTATTATCGATACCAGTCCATATATTTTGTTTACTGCTGGACCTAGGCCACTGTAATCTGTATTCGGCTTCTCGCTTCCAGCTATATTTTGCATATCATCAGTCCACCTGACTTGACTTGTAACCGGGAGGTCGCGGGTTCGCCGGCTACTGGACGTGCACCAATGGGACTCTTTTCCAGAGCCTATGTACGCAACGCAACGCTCATACGGTGAAGGACAACATCGTGATGAAACCCGCACACCATAAGGAACGCACGCTGTCAATTTCAAATCTTCGTAATCAATACAGTGTCCTACGTCTTTCCGACTGACATTCGTACGAGTAGTTGCGTTGCGGAAATGTCAATTCGGATTGCGATTTTCGGACGAATTTCGTTATGAGTTTTCTGACAAAATAATTCGACGGAGCCTAGACATGTTTGTTGGAAAACGCAACTTCACGCGAAATGTCAAGTTCAAGCAGGACACTCCATCCGATCCGTACCGGATCGCAGTAAATCCGCACCGCATCGCATCCGCAACGCATTGCATCAATTTGTTCACTGAGGATGTAGCATATAACGTCGATGAACTCACCCCCTGTCACGTTGGGTTAAATACGCTCGGTGAACCGTGGGCATTTGTTTTAGCAAGTGCCTCTGCCTACTCCGCTTTGGGATTAAAAGGCGTGAAGTGTATGCGTGTACAAGCTTTACCCGTGGCCTGTGTGTGATGCAGGTGGTGAAGCCGAAGCGATGCGCACGAGCGTGGGCGCGCGGCTGCGACGCGGACGGCGACGGAAGCTTGGCGCGCGCCGAGTGGGCGGCCTGCCTGCTCGCCGCGCCCGACCCGCCCGCGCCGGACTGTGAGTCGTTACACTATGCTTACACCGCACTTACACCCTGTGAATACAATACACTGCGTCAGATAATAACAGGGATAATCCCACCACCACCCAAGCCCTACCTGCCTCTCGGCGTACGGGCCATTCTCTGGAGACGTGCGCGGGTCTACTTGCTTTTGCCTCTTTTCAACGCACACGTTTACTTGACTCCATACAAATTATCTTTATCCGTCCCTGTTTTGTTGCCAACTCTCCCCCTTCTGGGGCATGACGACCACATTACGGAGATGACACTACGTCAGATGTCTTCAGATACACTGTGTCGGTTTTATGGAGAGAATGGAGGAAAGTCGTTAAACGAATGAGATTTATATGGGTGATGTAATGGGCCGGGTGAGTAGAGGTCGCCCCAGAAGGACATACATTGACCAGATTGGTGATGTCCTGGCGGAAGGTGGGCTGAAAAGTACTCGAAACCGGAGGTCACGTATGAAAAGATATATGAATGTAAACATAATATTGATATGATAAACTTGAGCATACACACTTAAATAAATAACGCTGGACATTTTCACACACGGTCATCTGACCCCGAAACTAGGAAGCCCTGTAGTTGAGCATCTCTTTCGTTTCCCGCCATGGGGAATTTCCTCTGACGTTTTTCTGACAGATTTTTGGGCGGAGAACTGTCGTTATTGGTCATATTTTCCAAACAAAGTTTGATAAAATCTCCGCCCAAAAATCTGTCAGAAAAACGTCAAAGAAAATTCCCCATTGTAAACACGTAATGTTTGACAGTTTGATTTTTTTTTTGAAAACTCCTTTTTAGACTAGAAAACGTGATGCTGAATGCAGATGGCGCTGCGTACGCTTAACCCTTATGAACCAAGTAGCTGACCCGGCAAACATTTTACATAGCTCACGCGGTATTGCGTTCTAAGTAGGTAACTCAGACCAAAAACAACTAGACTTGCAATGCGAAACTGAAGTTTAAAATAAAACGAGACAACAATATGGAAAACATGCAAGAGTGTAATAGTAATTTAAAATATTTTCTGTCCTTTACTGCGTATCACTGTCATATTTGAGTACACATATTGTAGTTTTAATCGATTAACCAATCGTGTTTTCTGGGTCAAGCGAAACTAGCGCCATTTCAGTTCATGAGTTTCCTTCACCATACTTATAACTTACCTCTTATAATGTAGATACATACTAGTCTAGTCCCTCCAAGTAGTAGTGAAAAGATGTACAGGTAATTCTCAGTTCTTCTCCCCATGATGACGCACCTTTCTGAACTTATACAGCTTTTGACGTTTTCCAAGAGTTCGTAGGTCGGTAGATTGATTTGAAAAAGAAATAATAGGAAACTGTGATGATCCCGTTGGAACGAACGTGCTGTTAAAGACTCAGAGATACAAAATTTGATGCCTTTTTCGTAGATGCGTGGAAATAATAGCCCCCCCATCTGCTACGATCCTATTCTGACTCACGTGCTATTTTCGTGAGGATTATATTACCTAATATAATGTTGCCAGTAGGTAGGTACCCGCCGTTCCCGTGGTGTTGCCAACATAATAATAATAAACAGTTTCTTTCCGTTTCCTCATGTCGCTGAACCCAGACGACGAGAACGCGCCGCAGCCAGCGCCCGAAGGCGACTACACCGAGGAAGATGCGCCCCCGCTGGAGCACAGTGCTGGTGAGAATGAGATTTGTACAAGATCAAATTAATAATAATAATAATCAATATTTTTACAACAACACACACATTGCCTTTATCCCATGTTAAGTAGCTAAAGCACTTGTGTTATGGAAATCAGACAACGAAATATACTTGCTTAAATACTTTTTTTTTCTTTTAAATACATACTTATATAAATAAAACACCCAGACACATCCAACAAGTACTTAAAAGCTCATCACCTAAATACCTGCCAGCGGTGGGAATCGAACCCACGGCCCTATGGAGTAGAGGCAGACATGCTGACCACTACACCAACGGGCCCGTCAATATTAATACAACAAAGGAAAATATATTCCCCCTTAAAAAATAATTAATACACTTCACGCCTTTTAATTCCAAAGCGGATTAGGCAGAGGCACTTGCTTAATAAGCAAATGCCCACGGTTCACCGAGCGTATTTAACCCAACGTGACAGGGGGTGAGCCCATCGCCGTTATAGGGTTCACACACCTTGGGGTGTGCGGGCTTCATCACGATGTTGTCCTTCACCGTACGAGCGTTGCGTTGCGTACATAGGCTCTGAAAAAGAGTCCCATTGGTACACGTCCAGTAGCCGGACTCGAACACGCGACCTCCCGGTTACAAGTCAAGTATCCGACTAACTGGACTACAGACGCTCTTATATATATTATAGATATTCCCCCTTAGTCTAAACTAACTTTGAACCTTGAGGAATACCTTCACTGCAGGGGAATTATACCAATTTTATATATAGAAAACATATACAACAGCGAATGCTATGTAGGGTTATTGTTATCGTCATCATTTTCATGCCCTCATCCCACACTACGGATATTATATTAGGTCAACATTTTCTTATACTGATATTCCTTTAGTGAAATCAAGTATGTAGTTGGATTCATGTCATTAGCGTTTTGATATCAAACAACCGTCCCCAAGGAACTCCATGTCAAAATTAAAAAAACAACTGTTCATACAAAGTGGAAATCCTGATCGGTAAGTTTGTATGAAGGGATGGCATTCTTTTCCATTACGAATCAGGACTGAATGAATGTCTGAATTGATGATGTGAATTTACCACACTCTTGCTGATTTATTTCGTTCGATCCGTTCGTACAAGGGATCATCCTAGTGATATGGCCGAACCACCGAAGCATGTTCTTCCCATTATCTTCTTTCCCGTTATTTCTTCATTAATAACTAGATATTTTATATTAATTAGGTATTCAACGGATTCATCTATATTAAGGTGTTTTTTTCTTACCGTTCTAGTCTCAGTTGTTCTGCTAAACAAAAGTCGACCTTTATATGTATAGAATAAAGGCCGTTTTAATATTGAAACTTTTATCACAGCTGTCAAATTGATTTGTTACTTTAATACCACCAAATAGAGTATATTTAACATTAATCGCCGGTCAAACTAACCGAATTTCTGAGACTGAGCGGAATTGTCTGCATAATCGAAGTTTTCTGAAGCCAAGTTATAGGATCGTGCATTAGTAAGTCTGATTGACCACTGTCGGGCATAGGCCTGCCCCTAAGGTGTGTCATGCAATTTTTTCGACATTATTGCTACAACAATCCGATCTAGGTATTACCTCAAATAATTCAGTGGAATTCCTATTACCTAACCCAGCTTAGATAAATACTCGGACAATGCAATATGTGTTAAGTATAATATAATAATGCCCTAGGTATTATTTGGGGGCAACAGATCCGTATAACTGTGCAATACAGCAGTGTTGTGACGTTAGAACAGTTTTGCCAGGGACGCTGATGCGCCAGGCTGCTTCGGCGGTGGCGGCGGAGGGCGGGGCCGGGTCAGGGGCGGGCGGCGGCGGGGCGGGCGCGGGGGACTCCCGACGTGACGACGACGTCAACGACTGCATCACCGACAGGCAGGCGGTGCTTGATGAACAGGTTTGACTATACGTACTAACTATGTGGGATCCAAGACAGAAGGCTAGGCCCCCCGGGATCTAGCCCAGTCGTCACTGATTGAGCTCTTGTCTATTCTGGATGCCGCTGTAGGTCCTGGCTCTAACAGGAATCACAGTGGTGGGAAAGTAGGTGGGAATATCCCGGTATACGTACTAACCTCAGCCTGCAAGGTTATTTTACCTACGTACACTTCACGCCTGTCTCCCAGATGTTTCGAGATTACAGATCTTCATTTGTTACGGTCCTGACATACCACTTCCGCTTCATCTACATCAATGCTCCTATTAAGACTATTTAAGACCCCATTACAGGTTTCAAAGTCCCGGAGCGAAAAGCTATTGGTTTGTTCACAAAAAAAGCTGACACACATTTAGCTGTAAAAGTTTGCATGCGGTGGATGAACATTTCTATTCGTTTCGGGACATTGACACCTGAAATGCTCTCAGTGGCGTCAATAAAAATACTAGAACTCGGTTTAAAATGACATTACCGTATCGCCCTATGTTAGGTATGTCAATGAAATAATCCATCGTAGACCACATCGCTGCTTAACATCAGGCAGGATGGTGGTCGAATGCTTGTTCATAGTGATAAAAAAAACCAAATTCAAGTTGGTCAGTATTGATGTGACAGTTACTTTTATTATTGTTTGTTTTCACGTGACGAATTGTCGGCTTTAAAGCTGAACATAAGAGCCAAGAAAGAAGAAGAAGAAGAAAAGTGTATGAGTTTGAAAATACCTCATTAAGTTTAAGCCAGTCGTCAGAGTACCTAATAATAGTAAATGTATGTACTTTAGAAAGCAGGCGGCGCCGCGCTGTACGTGCCAGAGTGCACCGGGGACGGGCGTTACGCGCGCGCTCAGTGCTACCGTTCCACGCCGTACTGTTGGTGCGTGCACCAGGACACCGGGAAGCCAATACCAGGCTCCTCCGTCAAGGATCGGCGGCCAGACTGCGACGCGGCACCCAAACACTCCAGCCCAATGAGAGGTCAGTGATTATCTTAATTCCTGGGACGCAAGACTATACGACAGTGGCGTGCAGTTTGCGGCTTTTACGACAAGGTAGGCAATAATCCTCACGGATTGACACCTATGTATGTAACTTGTCTTTACGAAATATAAGTATATCTACTCACCCACAAAACACAAACCACGTTAGCCTATTTCGTGAGTACAACAAAAAAAGATCTATCAATAACCCTATTATTAGGTCGGGAAGCCAAAATACTAAGGTAGGCAGTGTATTTTTGCCTATATGATGTGCACGCCACTGCTATACGATACTTTTCTATAACACTCCAGGCAACAAAATTTGATGACTTTTTGTATCACTATTAACAAGCGTTTGACCACCATCCTGCCTGATGTTAAGCAGCGATGTGGTCTACGATGGAGCACACTTGTTAATTAAGTACCTATTCATAAAAAAAGTCATCAAATTTTGTTGCCTGGATACTTCTTCATTTTGATAGAAATATTGACAGTTTTGATCCAACTTCCTAAGCATTGAGTTTTAAAGTATAACTTTAAAACTCAATGCTTAAAAAAGAAAGAAAAAGAGCCATTTTTAATAAATTGAATTGAATTGAGTTTTAAAGTTAGCTGATCAGAAGTGATTATTTATTTATTAATGCCTTATAGATGTGCTGGTTGGAAACCGCATTTTTCAAATTATTTTCGAAATCCCATTACAAGGGATTGAGCTGTGTACGCAATAGTATATTGTTTCATTCAACCAACAATAGTATAGACACAAATACCGGTTAGTTGGATAAACCTATCCATTCACACCCAATGCAGGTACGTGTATTATATTCTAAGTAAGTTGTATACCAAGCCTTCTATTCTACTTACAGGTTGCCCGGAGCCCATGAAGACGAATTTCCTGCGCGACCTGATGAAGTTCTTCCTCACGAAGATGACCACCACCGTCAATGGGACTGTACCTGGGTGAGCACTGACATTTTTAAAAATCGTCTGGACAAAGTTTCGATTATTTTGTTCCGAAATTTCCAGCGGCGCGAGATAATCTACGGGAAAAAGCAGTACTATAAAAAAGCATAGGTACTGTGACCTGTGCATTTGCATACTTTACCACTAGAACTGTTCTCCCGTGACCTTCTCAATTTCTCAAATTCTCTGGACCTACTCAGTTCAAACAAATTTTAATATTAAAAACAACTTGTTTACTATTGTATCAGACCGTACATTTTATTGAAATTCTGTCTTTGCTGACTACCAGCGCCGATCTTCTGTATACCACCCTATCCCTTGTTCGTCCACTGCTGGACATAGGCCTCTCCAGTTGCTCACCACTGTGATTTGTTGTCGGCTTCTCGCGTCCAGCGTCTGTCGTCAATCTTCAGCATATCACCAGTCCACACTCTCCCGTTTGCCGAGGCGCTACCTCAACAGGAGAACTCGTTTACCCCAACTATCATCGGTTCTACGGCTAATATGGCCGGCCAACTGCCACTTTAGCTTTCTATAGTTATACATACATCCATTATATAGTTTTTTTGTCATAACCTTTTTTTTTTTCGATGGGGAAATCCTTTATGGATACCCAGCCGCCCAGGGGAGTGACTGGGTTATGTCGGACTCACACCAACTAAAACCCCTCCGGTGGCCTTCGGCGGTGCATGACGGGTGACTCCGGGATCTCCAAAGAACGCACCGGTGTCACCCTCGCACTGCGTCCTTAGACGCTTAGACGCGCAGGGGACTTTTTCAGCCCCCTCTCTTTTGCACTTTGCGGTGCTGGGCGGCAGGAGGGGACCACACCTCGCTGCCAAATTATTGTCATACCCTACTAAAAAAAATACAATCCTAACATGTATTTTTTTTTTGTATTTTGAGTTTGTAAATGTTAAAATTTTCAGCGAAATGGTAAAATGGGGCGCTTCACGGGAGGAACAAGCGGCGAAATGGACCTTTGTTATGTTAGACAAAGACAAGAACAAGATGCTGGAGCGTCGCGAGTGGCGGTCCTTCCACCAGCTGATAGCCGGCGCTGAGGGTCTCAAGCGGTGCGGCAAGAAGCTGCCTCGATACTGCGACGTGAACCACGACGGCAAGATCAGCATCACCGAGTGGCTGACCTGTCTCGACGTCACGCAGGCGACGCGAGTACATGCTGGTTAGTGATTGATTGATTGGACAATCTTTAGGAAAGGATAAAATTTATCAATGGGAGGTTTTCTGACAGGTGGCTTATTACAGTTCTAAGAAATGTCAATAGATGGCACTACCTGGACTGGGTTGTCATTTCGTATTTTTATTTTTTGTTGACAATTCAAA
>SJJU01012778.1:0-10821 GCA_012932125.1 Conopomorpha cramerella
ATGACGGGAAAAGTTGGGCTGGGGTGGTGACACATGTATTCTATTCGCCGTCACCACACGGCTACGTATTCACTTAAGCCTGTATTATTAGTCAGTACTTTTTTCAGTTACCATTACACAATAATCTCCTTTCCTACTGTAATACGTAATTTATTTCTCGCCTAAACTCTCATGTAATGTCATTCTGACGTTTTAAGTAGGTGCTAGAGGAACGAAATAATGCTACAGTTAGACGAGACCTTAAACTAAACATTATTTAGTTAGGGTATGGCTGTCTAAAACTGTATTATGTCGCTTATATATAGACTGAGTTTAGCACAGATTCTGATTGAAATAGTAAACAGAACTAATAGGAACTCTCCCTACAACAATGCAAATACAAGTTCCACAAATACCAATTTGAAACTAAACGTGGTTTGATAAGCAGAAGTGCCCTTACTAACTATAAAGTTTGCGGAGTGGTCGATGAAGGGCCTAATCGAGCGGAGGCTTAGGCGGGCGGCCGGTTACGTCAGCACTAGGGCGGGCGGTCGAGCTCTAAGGCTTCGAGAGGTACTACGAAAGGCCTTGATCGTGAGCTCCCGATTGGGTGAAATACTGTTAAGTGAAAATATATCTTTTTTATTTTTCTTTGTTACGATTTTTTATTACGAACTACTTCTATGATAATGCAAGTATTTTCTTATCTTTTTTTTCAAGATTTCCTTCTTATTTGAACGTTCAATAAAACGGTTTAAACGTTAAAATTCTAAAACCATTTCTAGGTCACATATGAAGCTAGAAGAATAAACTTTATACAAAGACGCAAACTTCTAATCTCAATATAGTTTGAAAACACAGACGTGTAAGTCGCCTTCTATCCTTTTATGGATTTAGAAATAACGTAGCTAACGTAAAGCTACTTATACATGAGGATTCTCGGCATACGTGAAAGTGAAATGTAGGCCTGTTACTTTTCGGCAATATCCAAATGAAGTAGGTACTCGTAGGGATTCCCACGGCGACTTTGAATACAAATTCATATTTCTGCTCGAGTGAAATGTAAATTACCGGTACTCCGGTATTGCGGACTGTTGGTACATTAATGGATGTAATAAGTACACGAAATGTGACAGTAATAGCAATAGAATTATTTGAAAATAGGTTTTTTAATATTAAAATAACGGTACATAATTATTGCTATTGCGTGGTTATATATTCAATTGCTACACTAATTTGTTTTCTACGTGAGAATTTTTCTTAAGGAATTAATGTCGACTTTCGCGATTTTGTTAGTATTCCGCAGTTTTAAGCGAACTCACAAATCCTTAATGTAAAAGGCTTACGAGGAATGCTCGATGAAACGTTGTTGGTCTCGTCAATATGAACAACTATTACTATGTATGGTGACAATACGGAGAAAAAGATAAAAAAAATGAATCCCTGTATAAAATATCATCTCCCTGCAAAAAAAGTCCTCTCGCCTTAGGTTTTCCCTGAGGGTGGTTTGCGCAAATACCAGCCAGGTATAAGTCGAGGTTATTGGCACGAATCGGTGCTTTCATCGCAATGTATTACGGACTTATGGATGGATAAGTCTAAAGCTGCATTATGAAGAAATATAAGGCGCTCGTAAGCCCCAGATTCGGTGATCCAATACGATTAACGAAGTTTGGCAATACTGAGTGTGGATTGTTATTGAATGGACTCTCAACCACTTTTCTGATGGATTGGAGTGAGCAGAATCAAAAGGTTTTTTTTATCACTATGAACAAGCGTTTGATCACCATCCTGCCTGATGTTAAGCAGCGAAATATCACAATATTTACTAAGAAGACAGTTTCCATGCAATTTTCTTGCCAACGGCGTAGAACTTACTATCTAATATGAAGAACAAAATAATCAAATCCTCTGTATCAGGTAGTTTTGAATACATTGTTGCTATTATTTATTTGGTACTAGCTTTCCGCCCGCGGCTTCGCCCGCGTGGACTTCGGTTATATTGCGGTATAAAGAAATATTTTTGTTTTCCCTCGGGAATATCAATTTTTTCCGGGATAAAATTATTTAAACCGGACTTTTAACTATACGTCTGTAAAATTTCGAAGCAATCGGTTCAGTAGTTACGGCGTGAAAGCGGAACAAACAGACATACAAACAAACTCACTTTCCCATTTATAATATTGGTAAGATACGACGGGCAAAAACTATTGATGGTTTCTAAAGCAAACCTGCTGTTATAACAGTGCATCTGGTTTGAACACTTGGGCTTCCACTCGCTGATATGATCTAGCGAATTAATTGCAAATCGACTAGAATGTAGATGTAGCGACTGGTTGGGTGGCAGGCTACTTGGGTAGTAACTATTTGTAAAGTAGTGTGGTTATAGTAATGTATGCAATATTCCCCTGCAATGGATGTCTGGGATCGCCTAGTGCTTAGGCTACCCTGCTTCTAGGGCGACGGCCGCGGGTTCGATTCCCGCTTGCTGAGAAAGCTGAGGCATTTTTTTTTGTGCGTCTGGGTTTTTTATCTATGTATGTATGTATGTATTTAAATAATGATAGTTCTCGTGGGTCTCGTGAGCAAGCGTCACATATCCCGGGATTTTATTTATTTATTTTTACCATTTTTCACGGCTAAAGAGCCCTGACACTTTGTGATTTTTTTTACACAATTAAATATGTAAGACATATGTTTCAGCAAGAATTTTGCAGTTAGTGTAGGATTAGTAAAAAAAAAATAAGTATCTTGTGAACGGTGAAAAATGGTATATATGAAATAAGTTTATTTATACAAAGCAAATTACATTGAACAAAGAACAGAATTGACGTACCGAGTTCTATCTTGTACATAAAAAAGAAGCAGGAAAAGCAACATAGTATAGGTAGTTTTGTATATCTAGTGGCCCGACTGGTACCCAAAAAGCGCAGGTACACGCGGTAAAAGTGTTCCAATACCCGAGTCCAGCGTCTTTTACTGTTGAACTTTATGTGTCTGCACTATTTGACACCTGTCTGTCGCCTACCCTTTTGTGATTACAGGCAAGTTTGTATATTTTTATTTAGTGAATGTTTATGTAGCGAACACGTCATTAAGCCGCACCCTTTTCTGTGCTGCCATTAATGAAAGTGTGTGTGCTCCCTTTACTGCGATTAAATGTAAATTATGAAGTTGGGTACTGACACTGTGCCAGTTACAATACGCACTTGGGAATGAATCACCAGTAGATTGTGTCGGAGCGAGGTTCAACTTTACGTGGTTGACGTCGAAAGAACCTTAAATGTAGTCGCTACCTAGTAATTGGAAATTTCAATTTGCCAGAGGAGTAAGTGGAGTTATTGCACATTTTTTTTTAAATTTCTGGTGAAATGTTCAATGTGTGTTTTATATTCGAAAGTAGGTAGTTTGCGGTATGTTGGCGCAAGTTGGGAACTAACTTTAGCTGCGTCCCGGCCGTAGCGCTTGTTCCAATATTTTTGTACCTCTCTCTCGTTTTCAGCAGAGTATACTTTGCTAAATTATATTTTTTAACTATGAATATTCATTTAGAACTAGTACCTACTTACTAATACTTATGTATTTCCAGTGCAATTTTAAATTTTTTCATAGGATTTTTTCATGACAATAAAAAAATATAGGGAATCATAATTTGGGAAATTGATCCAGCCGTTCTACAGTTTTGAGCTTACTAACATATTAAGCAATTAGGTTTAATTGATGTTGCCCAAATGTGCAATAAACATTTGTACTTAACTGTAAAACGTTTCTTCAATAGTCACATGACACCGTACACCGAATATTTCGTGTTATAAATTAAGACTTCATTAAAAATTATCAGTAGGATCAGTTTTTAGATGAAACTACACACATCAAAAGTGTCTAGGGATCAAGAACATTTTTAGCTCTAAAAACATTTAATTTACTTAAATCAAATCTAATCTTCTGGATTGGTCTCCTACCTAATTCCCCATGCCTGTATCCATGACTTATCACCACATTTTGAATAAATTATGAATGAATTCAGTTTTTGTAAAAATAATTCTTGATTTGCATTCTTCTAAAAATGTACTTGATCCCTAGAACTTTTTCGTATGCGTGTATTATGTCAACCACAAGCAGTGTCAAAATTGCCTTTTATTGCCCTCTCCTATAACAGAGATTCCTTTCAGCATTTATTTAGTATTCAACGAAGTTTCCGAAACAACAGCAAGTCGTAAAGCGAGGCATTAAAATCCTATTCCGTCTCTCTGCAAAGATCCAATCTTTCTTCAACTCCAATACTTGATGTCTTATATTTTACGACCATGAAGTCTGAACTGAGTAGTGTTGGAAGAAATAAATATGCATGGGAATTACAATATTTCACATTTAATGCCGCTGTCGGTTTACTCAAGGCCGTTGTTATTATTAATGTATATCGTGACGATCGATCCGCTTGGGTGGTATAATTTTTTTTATCACTATGAACAAGCGTTTGATCACCATCCTGCCTGATGTCAAGCAGCGATGTGGTCTACGATGGAGCACACTTGTTCAGAAAGTACCTATTCACCTGCGACTTGAAGACCTTCAGACTGTACTGCGCAGGAAACACATTTTACTAATATCCTCAGCCAATCACCATTTGGACTACTGTAGTTTTCTAACTGAGCGACGTCGGCGAAGTTCTGCTCCTTCCATCCAAAACTTTCCTGCATCTGTGCGCAAGCTAATCTAATATTATCCTAATTAAAAAAGACCCCGGGCAATGGTCTTATAAACGTTGTTGAGCTCGTCGATATGAACAACTTTTACTAATGCGGGGAAACGCAAAAATTGTTTTCATCTCCATACAAAATAGACAATTTTCTGCCTCGGGACATGACATTTTATATGAGGATTGAAAAGTTTTTTTCATTTCTCCGCGTTGTCGCCATAGTAAAAGTTGTTCATATTGACGATCCCAACAACGTTTCTACGAACATTGCTCAGGATCCTTATACACTCTGTATATTCAACTAACTGCCCGCCCCGGCTCCACAAGGAAATTGTGATACTGTTTCTCCTGTATATTATAACACTAGCTGACCCGGCAAACGTTGTTTTACCAATATTTATAGCCTATATGTTATTCTAGTTTATAAGCTACAATAATGCCAAGTTTCATCAAAATCCATTCAGTAGTTTTTGCGTGAAAGAGTAACAAACATCCATCCACACATACAAACTTTCACGTTTATAAATATTAGTAGGATTAGTAGGATAAATGTAAAGCTTCATCTGGAATCACTTTATATATTCAAAGAAACCGCATTAAAATTGTTAGCGTAGTTTTAAAGATCTAAACATACACAAGGGCACGGCGGGAAGCGACTTTCTTTTATACGATGTAATAATATGATAATGTATGTATGTATTCAGTTTATTGATTGGTTGGCAAAATTCACAAAGTTTGGAAAGAGTACTCGATGTAGAACTAATCAAATTGGGAAAGGCATATTATGCAAAACACTCGCCTTCCTCGAATTCAATAAGAAAGAAACCCTCATTTATTTCACGTAAAGAAAATATTGTTCAGAAAAGAAAAATAACAAACTAGAGGCTGATTTCCACAAATGTTTCGACTTTGGGGATTTGTTTATGGCGATCAACAATTTCCTTGTGTATAGTCTTATAAAAAATACATACACTATAAAAATACACTTTAGGCATTTTAATCCCAAAGCGGGGTAGGCAGAGGCACATACTAAGCAAATGCCCACTGTTCACCAAGCGTATATAACCCTACGTGACAAAGATGAGCCGATCACCGTTATAGGGTTCACATAGGCGTGTAGGTTTCCTCACGATGTTGTTCTTCGCCGTACGAGCGTTGCGTTGCGTAAACAGGCTCTGAAAAAGAGTCGCATTGGTACACGTCCAGTAGCCGGACTCGAACCCTCCTGATTGCAAGTATCCGTCCAACTGAACCACATAAAGAAAATTATCTTTAATATAAAAATGAATTACAAAATGTATTTGTAAGCGCATAACTCTGGAACGGCGGGACCGTTTCGCTGATAATTATTTTTTGTTGTGCTTATTACTTACAGCAGAAGGTTCTTACACACACACAGACACAGACTGTCCTGGAGGTTATACAAATTTTATATTCATATTAATAGTTAAGACAGGATAACGTCTGTCGGGTATACTAGTTTCATATAGAAAAAGAATCCCTCTTTAAAAAAAAGCTTACCCTTTGTGTTTCTTTTTTGGTAAAATAAAAATGTTTTGAATATCTAGCCAACGAACATAAAGAATGTCTCAAGTAAACCAGTGAATATCGCGTCGCGTATTTGATTTTTGATACAATTAAACATTTTATTTGTTTGTAAAGTGTTTTTAAAGGTTCACGTTTCGCGGAAAATGTGAGCGAAATGGTATTGGCAGTTCAAAGGCCGAGTTCAATTACGTTCTTTACTAACGGGATTGAATCTCGCCTCGTTCGTGCGAAAATATATTTGAAAATATTTTTCTTTTGGATATTTTTTTCACGCTGCCACTTGTAACTTTATTATTAAAGAAAAACTCACAAGCGGTTCTGGGCGAGAGAGATATCGATAAGAGTATACCCTAATAGCAAACTGATTAGGTAAGTAATTTTTTGGGTCCCTCCGGAATTGCATACTTAACTCTTTCCCGGACAGTAAACGCCGTATAGGCGTCATAACAATAAAACATCTATTGTGTCTATTTTACTATCTGCCAATGTGTTAATCACCAACTTTTTACTTATGAATGTGTATTGTGACATTGAGAGGTTTTCTGATAGCTTCAAATATTATGTCAAAAGTAGTTCCAAAACATCTCACAGATGGCGCTAATCAGACATGATCTCAAGGAGAAACTCATTTTAGAATTTTCAACAAAAAATAAAAATATGAAATGACAATCCTGTCTAGGTAGTGCCATCTATTGACATTTCTTACAACTGTTATAAGCCACCTGTCAGAAAACCTCCCATTTTAATTTACACTTCTAAATCCAAAACGAATAACTATCCTCATTCCTTCCATTAAGTTTAATTACAATACGAAGTTGCATACTAAGTTACTTTAGTAACTCGTGTTGTTTCGGAAGGTGCAGCGCGGGGGCGTCGTTGTTGTCGCAAACGAACGTAATTAGTACCAATCTTGCTTAAAAGTCGCCGAAGAAAATTGCTTTTCTCAAACTGTAGTTGTACAAATCCTTGCCACTTACACTGCCTTGATAAAGGCAGACTACAAACAGTATTTGTCGGTACAGTTTTTTTTTTACGATGCCGTAAAGAATGATTCTCTGTTTTAGAGTGGCTTGTTTTTACTCCCTCTCTCCAGAAATCTTATTTTATAGTTTACGACGTAGGGGGAGAGTGTGCGGTATTTTGAATTTAACAGTGATACGATGTTTACGTTGGAAATTTTACATAATTTAATACCATGATTTTTATGTCAAGTTGGGAAGACATAAAAGAGTTTTTTTTTCGTGGTTCATCTTAAATTCATGAGTATGAGGGTGTCCCGAAATTACGTACATTTTATATTGAATCCACGTTGGGCGCCAGTGTATATTTTTACATGGACACATGTTTAATGTCACGCTGAAAGGGCCTCTAGACGGTCACGGCCATTGCTTATTAGTTACGTGTATTAATAGATACTCCAACCTAATATTTAATTAACAGGCGTGACTTTCGTTGACTTAATATTAATAAGTTATTATAAACGTTCGCTGTTATTAAAATGTCTAAAAATGATTTAGTCTTCATGTCTTGTATATGAAGTTTATTTCAACTTCTACAAAATTACAGTTGTCAAAAGTCCAACCACAATGAGATTTCTAAAAAATAAATAAATCTGTCAATGATTGTGAGAATTTAAATGAATGTAATTACGTTAGTTTATTATTATTAGTCTTAGGACTCGCTCTTAAGTAGGTTTTTTTAAAGAATATATTCATTGGAATTGACATTTGTGACAGTTTAACTAATCGACGACTGCAATGGACTAGTGCTCAAGGCACCTGCCAGCTGCTGCTAGGACAACGGTCGTGGCTTCGATTCCCGCCTACGACATGATGCGTTTGTTTTTACAGATATTTCTTTAAGTCTCTGTCACCCATTGTGCAGGGTAGTGGCGTGCACACTATATAGGTAAAAAGACACTGCCTATCTTAGTATTTTGGTTACCCCACCTAAGAATAGAGTTATTGCTAGATCTTTTTTTGTTGTACTCACGACATAGGCTAACGAAGGTCCTGTGTTTTGTGTGCGAGTAGATAGGTCGGTACCTATATTTCAAAAAGTCAAGATACTTATACATATGTGTCAAAGCGTGCACGCCACTGGTACAGGGTATCCTAGTTTGGTGTCACGTGACCGATATTTATTCTGTCTATCATTCTTCCACAGGACATAGACAACCTAATGACAGAGGGCAACAAGTCGCGTACAGTCGCAGCCACCAACATGAACAGCGAGTCGTCGCGCTCCCACGCCGTGTTCAGCGTGGTGCTGACGCAGACGCTGTGCGACGCGGCCACCGGCGTCACTGGGGAGAAGGTGGCGCGGCTGTCGCTCGTCGACCTGGCCGGCTCGGAGAGGGCCGTGAAGACTGGCGCTGTCGGCGACAGGCTTAAGGAGGGCTCGAATATTAACAAGTATGTTGTTTTTATAGTTTAAACTGGATATCTATTTAGGTGTAACTGCAGAGATGACGAATGATAGAGATGAATGGCGAAAAGAAACATGTTGCGCCGACCCCACCTAGTGTGGGATAAGGGCAGGAAAATGATGATTTTGGCGCAAAATTAACCCAAGAGAAACATTCAGCTTACCTTCGTTAATATCGCGCCGGTTTGAACTGTTAATATAATTCCAGTGCGCGTTTCTTTAAAAAGAGTATGTTGTTAGTTTATTTTGTGTGACGTACATTATGACCTGCGAAATGGAAATGCTAAAATTTTTTCACAAAATTTTTAACTAACTAACACAGTCTATACAGTCCTCGCGTACGGCTGCCCGAAGGAATTAATCGAGACTAAAACGTATTAACTTAGGCTTCATGTGATCACTACTTCATCAATATTCCCAGTCTAATGTTGAAATACAGCCCATGTTAATTTTAACGTGCAATACTAATTGATTTCCAGATCTCTAACGACACTCGGCCTGGTGATATCGAAGCTGGCGGACCAGTCGTCGGCCAAGCCCAACAAGGACAAGTTCGTGCCGTACCGGGACTCTGTGCTCACGTGGCTGCTGAAGGACAATCTCGGTGGCAACAGCAAGACCGTTATGGTATTGTTGACTTTATCTATAGACTTTTTTCGATGTGGTTCTCTGTAGTACGATCGGAGTATGACTTTGTCTTTTTTTGTATGGGTGGAAATATTTTTTTTGATAAATCAGATGGTAAGTAATTTCGCTCAAAAAGTTACGGATATCAACTCTAATTTCTCACTATTTCTTATGACAGTCGTTATCTCGTCAGCCTATGTGACATAACTATTTAAAATCATTAATAGTAATAGTAAGTAGTAATTCTAAATATTCTGAAGATTCTATCAATCCCCAGGTTACTTTCGTAACCTTACGTAGGTACGAAAAGAAGTGTCAAACGAAACACATTTAATTTAATTACCCTACTCCCCACCAGGTGGCGACAGTGTCCCCTGCGGCGGACAACTACGAAGAGACTTTGTCCACCCTCCGTTACGCAGATCGGGCGAAGCGCATCGTGAACCACGCGGTCGTCAACGAGGACCCCAACGCTAGGATCATTCGGGAGCTGAGGCAAGAGGTCGAGGCCTTAAAGGAGATGTTGAAATACGCTACTGTTGTAAGTATTCACTGTGGACCACAGCAGCCCTAGCAAGGGCGTAAAAAGACACACGACATAGAACAAATACGCGCTGTGATTGGCTGCTATGTCACACATTGTGCGATTTATCTTGTTTCAACCAATCGCAGTGCCTGATATACGTATACACCTGATATGTCATTGGTTTTGCTAGGGGGGCTGGTAGTGTTGATTATAAAATTTTCTGTTTTTTAATGAAAGACTATTTTCCGTATCATACTTTGTACTGCATTTTTCTATATTTTAGGATGTCCAATAAAGCTCTTTACAATCTGTTCCTACATCCTAAGTCATAGTTTTAAATACTTAAACGAAATCAACAAATTATAAGATTGTTTACGGCTGAAAGTGTTTCAATAATAACCTATTAGATGAGTTTTACATATCCGTTTTCAAGTGACGTGTATATTTGACAATTCTCAGACGTATTTTAAATTTAAGATTTAAGTCGCGTGCTGTCACCGTTATTTGTATTCGGAATAAAAAGGAGGAAGTTTCGTAACGTTAAAATTTTATAACTTGGCGCTGTAGTAAATATTGCTTAGTACTTTTTACTAACAATTTTTTTTTTATGTACAGGGCACACCAAACAGTGAGGACGTCCACGAACAATTGGCGCAGAGCGAACACCTCATGAAGGAGATGTCCATGACTTGGGAGGAGAAACTCATGGAAACTGGTACGATTTTTTTTCTATGCAAGCACATAATCGCCCTTTACATTAAAAAAAACATGTCCATCGGCATGAAAAGTGCCATAACACAAAAAGTGTAGTTTTTGGGAAATCGGACTTTGTAATATTTTTCTTTTGATTTAAAATCCATTCAGAATGAAAAGTAAATGCTATCGATTGCAAATGTATTCTAGTTTCGAGTAAATGCACGTACGTACGGCTCAAAGAAATTCATACTAGGTATAGGTAACTGAAAAACGTAAAAAAAATTGTAATGACACTTTTCTTGCCGATGGACGATGTCTT
>SJJU01012780.1:0-11112 GCA_012932125.1 Conopomorpha cramerella
ACTTGCACACTCCGCCCAGGCCAAAGCAAATCTGCTTGCGTCGTTATTTGCGGAATCTTCGCGTCTGGATGCTGGTAACGCGGTACCTCCAACTACGACTGGCTATGGAGTGACGGCTATGCCCGAAATCCGCATTCGCCAAAAAGAGGTACGTAAAGCGTTGCGCGATCTAGACGTGAATAAAGCCAGTGGCCCCGATGGTATTCCAGCTATTGTTCTGAGGACATGTGCGCCTGAATTGACTCCTGCCTTGACGCGCCTGTTTCGCCTCTCCTTGGAGGCCGGAAAATTACCAGACACTTGGAGGCTTGCCAATGTGCAACCTGTACCCAAAAAGGGTAGTCGTGCTGACCCTACCTGCTACAGACCTATCTCAGTCACCTCCATCCTCTGTAAGACGATGGAACGTGTACTGAATAGCAAGCTGCTGACGCATCTTGAAGCCAACGACCTCCTCTCTGACCGGCAATATGGCTTCCGCCGAAACCGGTCCACTGGGGACCTTCTTGCATGCGTCACGCACATCTGGAGTGAGACCTTGGAGAAACACGGGGAAACTTTAGCTGTCTCCCTGGATATCTCCAAGGCGTTTGATAGGGTCTGGCACGACAGTCTGATTAGCAAGCTTCCGTCGTTTGGACTGCCTGTTGGTTTCTGCGCGTGGTTGGCTGATTTCCTGAGGGAACGATCGCTCCGAGTAGTCACAGATGGCTGCTCGTCCGATCTAATGGCAATTAATGCCGGGGTACCTCAGGGTTCTGTTCTCTCTGCAACACTTTTCTTGCTGCATATAAACGATCTGCTGAAACCCGGTATCTATGGGTACGCAGACGACAGCACTGTTGTGGAGAGTTACACATCTGACGCGCGAGCCAGCGGACCGCAAATCCGGGTACTCAGAGAGGCATTGGTTGAGCGTTTGAACCTGTCCCTTAGTGAAGTCGCATCTTGGGGCGAGGCCAATCTGGTCAGGTTCAATGCGCTTAAGACCCAGGCGTGTCTTTTCTCAGCAAAAAGGAGCCCATTCAATCTGGCTCCCACTTTCCGGGATGTACCCCTGCCTATAGCCAATCGGCTGGAGCTTTTAGGCATGACGCTAACCTCCAACCTCAACTTTGGCTCCTATATTGAGGCTACAGCCCAACGCGCAGCCAAGAAACTGGGCATCCTCTTGAAGGTGCGACGGTAACAGTGCTCACCACTGTTCCAGCCACAAGGTTCGAATCTGTGTTATGAAATACTGCATTCTCATCTTTGGGCAGGACAGGCCAAATACCAGCTCGAGGCTCTGGAGGCAATAGAGAGGCGTGCTAGAAGGCTCATAGTTGACAACAGGCTGTTTGATTCTCGGCTACAAAGCCTAGAGCATCGCCGCAAAGTTGCGAGCCTATCTGTCTTCTATCGGGGGCATTTCGGAGAGTGTGCTACGGAGTTGCAATAAAAACCTAAATTACCCTATATGGATGAGCCTAGGTGTAAGTGTGAATCAAACGCGATCTGATTGTAGACTGACTTTTATTGTTGGATTAACATATGATTACATAATTGATTACCTACTACATCTTCCCGGTAATTAGAAAAAAAAATTACAATATATGTGTACATTTTTTTTTTTTTACGATTAATATTTTTTATAGGTGATAATAAGAGTTACATTATCAAATTATACTAAAGATTACACGTTGAATACATGAAAATAGACTTGTTGCATACAAATGTTTAAATGAAATAGGGCTTAGTCCTGTTTTTATGAACAGTATCTATCTTATTATTTTTCAAAATCTTTATATTAGGGTCTATAACTTCCGTCACAATATATGGACCTTCATATAAATTTTCTAATTTATTTCCAGTTTCATTCTTAACTAGGACATAATCATTTTTCTTATAAACTATTGGATTAACATATTGATCGTACAAAGATTTACGTCTTAGTTTACTTAATATTAAATTATTTCTAGCATCTTCGTGTGCTATTTGAAGTTTATACTTTAATTCTAATGCATAATCATCTGGATTATATAGTGGATCGACTCTGTCTGTTAAATTGTTTGGTAGTTTACAAGGTCTTCCGAAAACTAATTCAAACGGTGAATATTTAGTTTCACTGTGGACAGTGTTGTTGTAGCTAAAACACCAATAAGGGATCCAATAACTCCATGTGTCCGGTTTATTTTCACACTGCATTCGTAAATATGCCCCTAAATGTTTATGGTTATTTTCTAAAGCTCCAATCGATTCATGGTGATATGCGGTTGAATTAAGTTTTTTGATATTTAATAATTTGCAAACTGATTCGAAAGTTGCTGAAAGAAATTCTGTACCGCGATCTGTAGCAATAATTTCTGGTACTCCATATTTCAAAATAAAATTATCTACTAACGATCTAGCTACACTTTCACTATCCTTATTTCTAAGTGGAAAACCTTCTATGTATTTGGTCAATTCACACTGAAGAGTCATGATATAACAATATCCTTCACTATCTCGTGGCAAGGGTCCAACTAAATCAAGATAAATCTTTTCAAATGCATATGAAGATGTTGTTGTTATCGTCATGGGTTCTTTGATAGGTCTTGAATATTTATAGCGTTGACACTTGTCACACTTTCGTATTAATTCCTTAACGTCGTTTTCTAATCCTGGCCAGTAGTATTTTCTTTTAATATTATTTACCATTCTACGTATACCAACATGTGCACTTGTTGGCAGTAGATGAAAGTCTTTTAATATCATTGTTTTCTCGTCTTTATCTGTGATTCTACGTATTCCTCTTAGTATACATATCTGTGGACCGGTCCATTTTTCTTTATTTTTTATCATCATGCATATGCTTTTTATAAAATTAATATTTTCTTCATTTTTAATCATGCATATTCTTTCTACGTGTATTTTTCTGCAGTAATTACTTAATTTTGTCACAAATTCGTCTCGCGAGAAATGTGTCCTATATTTAAGGTTTACATGCAGAATTTTATTTTCATTTTCATATACAAAACACTCATATGTTTCTATTTTATTATTTGTCTTCATTAATTTATTTATTTCTCTATCTTCTGTTAATACCATTTCTACCCATTCGTTTGGTTTTCTTATTAACTCTACAATCCTAGGGTGATCAGTCCTATCATTCGCAGAGTTTCTAAGAATAGGTTCATCTTTTCTTTCTTTCATTTTTCTTTCTTCTTCTTCCATACGTCTCTTTTGTGCTCTCGTTACTACATTTATACTTGCTTGTATATTCATATTTTTCAAATCTTCTGATGTTATGTTGATTCTTGACAAGGCATCTGCTGTCACGTTATCTTTTCCTTTTATGTATTGTATAGTAAAGTCATACTCTTCTAATACTAAACGGAATTTTAATAATCTACTTGACGGATCTTTAATGCTGAATAAATATAATAATGGTTTGTGGTCTGTTTGAATGATGAACTTTCTTGCAAATAAATATGGTCTGAAATATTTGACTGACCAAACAATTGCAACTAACTCTTTTTGAATTGTGGGATAATTTTGTTCAGCTTTGTTTAGTGGTCTGCTTGTGTATGCTATTGGCTGCATATTACTATTGCAAAGTACGGCTCCTATTGCTGAATTTGATGCATCGGTTTGAAGTACGAAAGTGTTATTTTCTGAAAAATCTGGATATTGTAAAAGTGGTGTTGTAGTTAGGGATTTTTTTAGTTTTTCAAATGATTCATTGCATTCTTCTGTCCAGTTAAATGGTTGGTTTTTTCTGAGTAAACGGTTCAATGGTATTGTGATTGTAGCAAAATTTGGAATAAACTTTCTGTAGTAATTACTGAAAGCTACAAATCTACGTACTTCATCTTGGTTTTTTGGCATTGGATATAGTTCTAATGTTTTGATTTTTTCTGGATCTGGAGAGATACCTTCTGGTGTAACAGTGTGGCCTAAATAAACTATTTCTTTCTTTAGGAATTTACATTTTTGAGGATTAAGTTTTAAATTTACCTGTTTCAATCTTTCAAATATGGACATTAGATTTTTGTTATGGTTATCTAAACTGCGTCCGAAACAAATTAAATCGTCCAAATAAATAAAACACTTTTCGTAATTTAGACCAGCCATTGCTATTGTCATTGCACGTGAGAATGAACTTGGTGATGTTTTCAAACCCATCGGTAACCTCGTTAATTGATACTGTCCTGATGGTGTAGTGAATGCTGTAAATTTTCTGCTGTTTTCATTTAACGACAATTGATAATATCCTGAATTTAAATCTAAATGAGTGAAATAAACTGAGCCAGATAATGAATCTAAAATGTCTGTCATATTGGGTAAGGGAAACCTGTCATCCATTATTTTGTCGTTTAGCTTCCTAAAATCTATAACTAACCTCCATTTCTTTGAGTTGTCTTGTGATTTTTTAGGAACTAATAGCACTGGACTTGACCATTCACTAGTGGTTGGTTCTATTATATTGTCTTCTAACATATTTTTAATTTGTTTCTCTAATTCATCTTTTTGTGCATGGGGTAAACGGTACTGTTTTGTGTATACGGGTGATGAATTTGGTTTTAATTTAATATCTGTTTCATAAATATTTGTTGTTGATAATTTGTCTCCCGGTAAATAGAATATTTCACTGTATTTAGCACATATTTCTATAATTGAGTCTTTTTCTTCGTCATTCAAATGATTTAAATCCAAACTTTTCAACAACTGTCTAACTCTTGTGGGATTTTTCGGATTATTTTCAAATTCTTGTATTGTGTACAATTCTAATGGTTCTGTATAAAGTTCAAAATAATTTATTTTAACAGTTTTTTCTCTAGTGTTTAATATCTGGATTGGTAATTTACCATTTTTGGGTGTTGCTATGCCGCTCGCTAAGAAAACTCCATCACACAATTCCTTCGGAAAAATAATGCAATCGGTACCTTGATTCGTGTCAATAAAAAAAATTTGTTCGCACCTCGGTGGAATTTCAAAATATTTTTCTTTAAATGTATCTATGATATTTAACGGTAAAGTTATTTTAGAATCAAGTGAATTTAAAATAAATGTGTTGTGTTCATAATTTATGCTACACTTGTATTTTTCTAAAAAGTCTTGTCCAAGTATTCCGTCGTATAAACAAGGTAAGTTATTGAGTACATGGAACTCATGCTGTACACACTGTCCATTTAAGTCTATGTTTAGATAAACAATTCCTTTTGAAGCTAGTGTACCTCCCAAGCCTTTAATTCGAATACTTTGTTTACAGATTGGAATGCCAGAATCTAAAGTTTCAAAATTGATTACAGAAATTGTTGCTCCAGTGTCAACTAAAAATTTTCGATGTTTTCCATTTAGTGAAATGTTTACAAAATTTCCATAATTACATGAAAATATGAAGGTACTTTTAGTCTCGAAAAAATTTATCCTCGTTTGAATTTTCGGAACGGGGATTGTTTTCAGCGTCTTGATCCTGTATGAAATTTACTCGGTGGGGAAAATTTTGAAAATGTGGCCTTGAAAAACCTCGACCACGACGCGCACCATGAAATCGATTTTCGGAGTATCCTCTACTTGGTTGACTTACATAGGATCGGTTATGATATCGGATTGCAGGGTTACCTCTAAACGGATTATTGTAACTCGAATTTCCTGGAAAACTATTTTGATTCCGTGAAAAATCATATCTGGTCTGATTGGTATAAATTCTTGACTTACCTGGGATTCCTCTTTGTACTCGGCCTGCAAACACGCTGTGTTGCTGTGATCCTGCAGTACTTACTTCCGTGTCCTTAGCCGCTCGTATCACGTCTTTGAGCGCCGAATAGTTCCGGGCCGATAAGATGACACTCAACTCCCGACTTCGTAATCCTTCTGTAAACCTGTTAATTGCCAAATTTTCGTTGATAGGTTTCAGAGTTTTGTACGAACTTGAATCTCCGTTGGCCTGTGAAATTGTCAAATTAATAAATAAATCCTCGATTTTCTTACCATATTCCTCGATTGTATCCGCATTTTGCCGAATTTTCATAAGTTCTACTTGGATGGCATTACTGGATCGCTGGGATAAAAGATGAGTTCTCATGTCACGTACTAAATCTTTACAGGATGAATAGTTTTCGGAAAGCCTCATTTTCGCACTATCTGATAAACGAGACTGTAAAATGAAATTAATCAACGTTGGTTCCGTCGTTTTGTCAATCATTCCACTATACAATTCGATAGCACTTATCAATTTTTTGGTCACTACCTCGTCTCCATTCATTTCCGGTAATAGCATAATTGCCGTTTTCAAGTCAAATTTCTCCATTTTTTCTGTTGGTTTCGCCACCAGATACCTATTACAAAATTCAACTATTTTCTTATGAAATGTTTCGATTAAATCACAATTCTGTCTTACTATTTCAATATCACTTCCCTTTACTTCTCCTTTCGATATTTGTTGTTTTAACACTGGAAATATTTTATTATATTCATTATACAAGTCATTAGCTTCCTTAAGCTTTTCATTGAGCAACCCTATAGTTCTTCTGCTCTGATTTAATTTCAATAAATTTTCATATAGGTATTTTAATTTTCCCAAAATTACATTAACAATTTCCATACCATGAAAATCTTAAAATATTACGAGTAAATAATATTAATGATAAAGATTACGTTTTAAATTCTTACAGTACACTTCATTATATTAAAATAATTACCCACGGAACCTTAAAAAGTTGTTCCGAACGCTATTTGCGCATGGAATGTCCAAACTTTCCTTTTTCGTCCGCGCGTATCATGTTCATGCGCGCTCCGTGCACTTTGGAACACTGTTTTAAATGTACTTACGAATAATTACGCATCAATGATTCACAAAAATACAATTTTAAAAGTACTTACAGATTTTCACTTCGGATAACGCATAGTAGTTTTCCCGCACTTACACTTCCATCTCACCTCGTACATCTTCTTTACTTCCCTGTCCTCGCCTGTACCGAACTAAGGATCTCTTGTTGAATTCCCGACGAATTAACTGTTTGTGGCAATCTTTGTAGCACTTTCCCGTGAAGAAACATCCGGCGATACATAAAACAGCTGCTACAATAATTAGCAAAGTGTTTGTCAGAGTTAGATGAAACTGAAGTTGTTCCACTCCTGCTGAATTTCCATTGCCATTTTGGGCTATGATGACCTCCTCTCTCGGTTTTGTGTTGGTGCCTCCCATTTTCAAAATATCTTGCACGCGTGTGACTGCAGTAATATAAAGGATGCCCGTATCATTTACATTCCTAGTAGAAACTGCTCCCGAAAATATTTAATTCGGTGTTCCCGAATATGTGCACAAACCAGAAATATAATAGCACGTATGCCAGTATTGTAATAGCGATGAGGCTTGCTATGCACCACATTTTTATTTTAAATGTTCACTTGCACTTTACATTGTCTTTTTTTTTTTTTTTACACCCACTAGGCTTACTTCGGCAGGTATGGCAGGGTCGCCATATATGGATGAGCCTAGGTGTAAGTGTGAATCAAACGCGATCTGATTGTAGACTGACTTTTATTGTTGGATTAATATATGATTACATAATTGATTACCTACTACAACCCCCATTGCGTTTTTACAATAGGACAACCAGGAGAACGGCAAAACGTCATCCATACCAGGTGGATTGCCATTTACGCGAACCAAACGGTTTGCGTCCACTTTCATAGTGCGTACCGCCAGGATGTGGAACGACTTGCCGGAGTCTGTGTTTCCTGCGCAGCATAGTTTGAAGGTCTTCAAGTCGCGGGTGAATAGGTACCTACTGAACAAGTGTGCTCCATCGTAGACCACATCGCTGCTTAACATCAGGCAGGATGGTGGTCAAACGCTTGTTCATAGTGATTAAAAAAAAAAAAAAAAAGGAGAAAGGCCCGTTACAAGCTGCCACCGCCTATGAATGGTCAATACATTTTTCAAAAAAAGGGACCAACATTTAGTCACATACAATAGCGGAAACCATCAAATACAAATACAAATACAAATATCGTTTATTTGTGGAACACATGTTACATTGGTGGTGTGGTACATAATGATAGACTCAATGTGACCTACCAAATCATTGGTGTACAAATATTTTGAATATCTTAAATCTAACATAATATTATACTAACAATTTATAAATAGGGATATGTTTGCTCAGTCTACAAATAAATAAACTACCTTTCATCCTATATTTTTTTTTTATAACAACATAACAACATTACAAAATATTAGGTATAATAACAAGAAATTAAAATTTGTCCATAAAATATTCATTTAGACTATAGTAAGCACTTATTATATAAAGTCTAAACTGCATCACCTTTGTTTTGCTAAGATTGGCTTTTAGGTAGTTTTTATCTAGCCAGGACATTATTTCAGAAATTGCAGTAGTAATATCCGCTTCAAATTGATTTCTGCTGGATGTTTGTTTGATGACTACAGTAAGATCATCTGCAAATAATATTGTAGGGAAATGCACATTGAGAGGCAGGTCATTTATGTATGAGAGAAATAATAGAGGCCCAAGTACACTGCCTTGTGGTACGCCATGTAGAGACACTCTAGGTACGAGTTTGTTAAAAATATCTAAATATTTATGACATAAATTTGGAACTCTGTAAACACATACTACGATAATTGGATGAGCCAATAATTCAATCGCACAGATTTCAACAATATTTTCAACGCTATACTTTGTACCTTCAGGAATTTCTTTGTAAAGTAGCCCATTTTTCACTAGTATAACTGAACCACCTCGCTTTTTCCCTCTAGAAAAGATGGAGCCTAGTTGAAAGTTTGGTATGTTTAAATTTATTTCCTGATTAGTGGCAATAAAATGTTCAGTGCAACAAATTATGTCTACAGAAATTCCTTTGTCTTTTAGTTCAGACAAATTAACAGTTAGGACATCAGCTTTATTGATCAGTCCTGCTATGTTTTGGTGTAAAACATTCAAAAATTTATACACGAAAAAGCTCCTTATTTGTATTATCTGCACAATATTGATCTATACACTTTTCAGGCTCATTATTGGTAAATTCCTTCCTTAAGTATTGTATATATATTGAGAGATTTTCAAATATAGAACGAATGCCTCTATTCGTAAGAATACCATTAGCTGAGTACATATCATAGCTTAACAGGTAATTTGAGTCGAAAGTGTATGCATGACAATGTGTATTGACATCAAGATAGAGAAGGTTATTGAACATTTCGACTCTAGCATTGTATAATAGGGTGTTATTACTTAATTTGTATGTAGGCATACATATAATTATATTGGTATGCTTAATGTTTTTAAGCGTATCTCGAAGCAGGGTTACTATTTCAATACAATCTAATGATCTCTCAAAGTCTTGTTGACCAATCATTAATACACAATAGTCCTGTAGACAGTAGTCGCGTAGTTTAGTGTCTATAGTTTTTATTAAATGTTGAATTTTGGCGCCTGGCATGATGTATCGGAGGCTGTCAAATGTCGCGCCAAAATAATCTTCCATAAGTTTAGATATGTTACTGTGTGATGTATCATTTGATATTAAACACAGCTTTTGTTTCAAAACGCTTTTTTTTGGTGAATAATGAGAACAAGCAGGCGATGGTGTTATGTTTGTTGATTTGTCTTCAATTTCAGAAGTGGTCCTTATGGTACTGGTAGTTTCTAAGTTGAGTATCTGTTTCTCCATAATCAGAAGTCTGTCTTTTATGTTTTTAATATCGCCGTATAGATCTGTACTTTCAGGATTGGATGTTGAATGTTTGATATCCAGATCGACTATTTTCTGTTGAAGTATTTTGTTTGTGTCTTTTATTTCGGACACCTCTAAATTAAGGCTTTCTATTTCTAACTTCATTTGGGAGTTCTGATCAAGCAGAGCTTTAAATTCAACTTTAAATTCTTCTTTTAATTTAAGTGCTACTCTATCTACTTCAATTTGCAATGAATTTTGTATTTCTTGTATAATCAGTGTAGCATTTTCCTTTAATTGAGACGAAATAAGGCTGCGTATATTCTCCATTGATACATTTACTAATCCGACATTCTGTGATTTCTCTTCTACTATTGTATCTCCCAATAAACTTAAATCGTCAGCGATTGATGGTTCATAGTATGATATTTTTGTTGTTCTTTTCCTGGTAGTAATATTATCTGCCTCATATTGGGGAGAGCTGGATTGATCTATATCTCTATCAATCTGCCGAATGGGAGTATCAGTATTATTCGATTTAGGTGTTTTACAGTGACATGTAGGACATTTCCAGTTATTTTTGCTATCAGGTTTCATAATATTATAAAATCGTTTACTTGACACATTTGCACACTCTAAATCGTATACAAGGTCGCATAGTGAGCATGTAAGATATTCACGCGATCTAGATAATTTTTTTAAGCATCCTGCACATTCCATTTTGCTTCTTTATAGTGGCTCCCTCTTTATCAAAACATAAAATACAAAAGTTTTAATGAGTGCCCTCTGTTGGTCAGTAGCAAAGTGTGTTTTTTATAGCAGCGTCCTCTGTTATTTGGTTTTGAAACTAATTTAGCTATATTATAAATAAGCTAATATTATTTTTTTATGGCAACACTGCCCTACAGCGAATAGCGAATCCGGTTTGAAGTAGCGGAATTATTAAAATTTCGAATTAAATAACCGTAGGTATAGGTTATTATTTGTATGATATAAAGTATTCTGTTTATTAGCACAGTAAATTGACAGTAAATTAACACTTTAGTCGTTTCCACATCAATAGCCACTGGACGTACACTTATTACACTATTGTTTCTCAGTTACAGTTCACCAAAAACACTTTGTTATTGTGGAGAAGTAATATCCTTGTAGTTAGCTTGTATGTATTTCAAAGCTTTTGATAACGTTTGTGCACTGGTAAATTTCACTTAACTTTAAGTTCCACTAGATATAATAATGATTTGGCTGCTAATTCTTTTTTATTGAATTAAATTACACGGAGGATATGTTTACATTTGACGATGGCGGCTTTCTAAAAATCGAACACAAATTGATTATTTTCTCACAAAACGAAATAGTATGTCAGAAGTTAAAAACAGCAAGGTCGTACCAGGAGAAGCTGTCGTATCGCAACACCGCCTTTTAGTCACCGATTTAAAATTTAAA